>APFE031630527.1:329531-365230 GCA_000404065.3 Pinus taeda | reverse complement strand
CCCCGTTTCTAAAATTTGGGGAGGTCGCGTTTCGTATCGCTTCCCGTTTCGGAAACTCGTACCCGTTTCCCTGTTTCGTGCAACTTAGGGAAGACATCTATCTGCTCTCCCTTCTGCATCTAGTATGACCGCAGCTGATTCTCAAATAACATCTTCCTCTGCACGGAAGTATGCTGGTACAATTTCTTCCGGGCCACCCACATCTCATTTTCCGTATCCTTCTTGGCAATATGTGGCACCACATGATCCTTGACCCCATCAAAGATGATTCACTTTGCCCTAGCCTTTGCCTCCTCGTACTTCTCATTTTCAATTGGGTCAATTAGGATCGCCATCACTTTCAAGGCAAAATCCTTGATGCGATATTTGTCTAGAATGCACAAGATCTTGGCCTTCCAGAACAGAAAGTTGGACAATCTGTCCAGCCTATCCTGATCTCTCAACCCATTCACGGCCATTATAATGCTCTTCTTTCGACTCCTCTGAGTCTCTCTACTTCCCTCCTAGAAGTCCTCTATTCGATTCCTACTAAGTCTCTCAACTTCCTGCCTGGAAGTTCTCGATTTGACTCCCTCTGAGTCTCAATTTCCTTCTGGAAATCCTTTTGCCAACGACAAGTTGCCCCACTCTGATCATCTGACACTAATCAGGATTCCTTGGCTAAAAATCCGCCTCGGTAGCAACTCCCTCCACCATGGTCTTCCCCTGTTAGGTATTGTTCTGACCACGGTACCCCACCAGCTTCGCTCCGCAAACTACCCACATCATCCTATGCCCTAGCAACTGAAGGATTGAGCCACTTGGCTCTATGCAATCCTGGCACCAACAAATCAACTCCCTCAGCCAACTGTGTCAGCGCTCCTGGCCTCTGTGTGAGCCTGATTCTGCCTCCCACAGCCTCTGCACTGACCTCTCTCTGGCCCAGACTGATGACGGAGTCCCTCTGCGTCACTCCTTTCTCTGTCGCCTTCTGCACGGATCAGCTCTGTCACTCGGGACAGTTGAATCTGCTTCTATTGCTCTGCTAGCTGATGCCTTCATTATCCTGTGATCTGCAACCATGCTCCGATACTATGTTGGAATTTCTAAGTTTAACTCGTTAGAAATTCTTCCTGTACTATCTAGTTTACTTCACCTACTTGTTTAATTTCTTAACAAGTTATTTACCATGTAAATACTGAAAATAAACACAAGTGCAGTATCAACATCTATAGATCATCCACTAAAAGAAAACAAGCACACAAATGACACTGTTATTTTTGGACCAATGTCCACGGAAAAACCCAATGCGGGAAAACCAGTGCAGCTATTCAAAGGGTTTTATTATTATGCAATTTTCATAATACAACTAGGGTGCCAGAAATGGCTCACCCAACAGAGAATGCCCTCGATAGTAGTACCTTTCCTCGGAGACAGATATTCTAGTTGATTAATCACCGAATGAACGATCCCACAGCAACAATTGCAGCTTCCAGTTGCTCTGCATCACTCTGCAAGGACTGCATCACCCTTCCCGGCTCATCAACACCCAGTCTGCCCCACAAAAATCCTCTAAGCGCTGCCTCTTGGCCCTACGTCAGCTCTGCTAGCCTCTGCACAGCTACTAAAGTTTCTGCGTCAGCCCTCAGACCCTCTGCGTCACACACGTTGGCCTCTCTCTGGCTCTACGCAGCTCCCAACTCCCTCTGCGTAGCACCCAGCTGCGTCTGCGTCAACCTCTCCAGGTCCTGCGCTGTCTCTCTGGTACTAACTCTGCCTCTCTGCTATGTATTCACTACCCCTAGCTGCAACTCAGATCACTTGTTCGATTTCTCTCAGCAAACCCCACTCTGAAAAATTGAACTGACTGAACAATCTTGGTGTGTTCTCCAACTGACCCTCAAGCCTCCTCTTATACTTTTCTCGTTGGTCCATCGACAGCCGAGATTAAATCTCTAATCAACGGCTAAGATTAGATTTGGTTTAATCCATGAATTTTGGAACATTCTAGCCCAGTTTTATATTAATACCCAATAATATTTTATTTTTCCTAAGTCAACTCCATTAACATATTAATTATTTTAATATCTCCCAAACCAGTTACAATCTGCCCAAACCCTTTCTAGATCTTAGAAATCTCATGTGCTTTAGCCTCTCCACCAATTTTCATGGCTAGAGCACATCCGATGCTACCCCAAATCAACATTGTGAAGAATGCATCAGTGAATTATTTGTTATTTGCCGTTAATAATTAAAAAAAGGCAAATAAACTACATTCAATTAGGAGAATAATATCCAGTTACTACAGTTCAAAGAATTTTCACATCGATGTTGCTTTAGAAGTTGAAAATTTGAAAAGAAAAATTATTATTTTTGAGATCTTTTAAAATTCCAAATAATTTCCAATATTTTCCGCGATGTTGCCAATAATTTAAATTTCGAACCCTTCGGCAATAAATTGCCAATAATTTAAATTTTGAATTGCCTTTTATGCTTATTTAATTATCTGGGACATATATCATAGGTAACAATATGAGCTTAATTATATAAAGAAAGGCAGTTTTTCAAAGTTATATAGTTAATTGCCCCTTTAAAGTATATATGACGTTGAATGAACTATGGGTAAAGTCACAAACTGAAATATGGTAACAGATAAGCATACTTACAAGTTACAACACTTGACAATAACTTGTGATAACTAATAATACAGCCAACAAATCATTTTATTGTTGATGTTACAAGCCTACAACATTAACTAAGATTGAATAAATAACTTTATGATGCATAAGATTACCTGTTTCTGCTCAAAACAGTGAGAACACCAAAAAGCTCCATATAATTTAGCTCCAACAGAATGGAGATGTTTTGCAAGGGAAATTGCCACTGGACTAGAATGACTGGTTACAACTGGCTCCACTGGTGGCAAGTTAATGTCATCTAGCCTGTTCAATAAAAACAAACTACTTAATAATGTAGAGCATATGTTTATTTAGGTATGTCCAAAATATTAGAGAAATACATGCACGCTTAGATAGGTAATGAGGATAGATAGATTTTCAGCGTACAATGAAGATTGTAATCAGTAAAAGCTTAAAAGGGTTGAGCATATATTCTGCTATTCTCATATTAAGAGTCACAAGAATTGCAATGACATAATCTCATAAATGGCTGCAGCCTGCTTTTCGGCCCAAAATAATTTCAGTCCTTGCATTCCTGAAGTTGATTGCATGTTAAAACATTTAATCAAGTTGCCAATTTATCCAACTCTGCAGCTTGTTAGTGCCAGAGAACAAGAATTACAATAAATGGAATGAGTTAGTTATATTTATCTTTCCATTCATAAGTAAGCATAACAATGATGAATAATGAGCAAAAGTATCATAAACTCAGACAAGAACGAGAGCCTGATTTTTATTTGTCATAGTAATGTTCTTATTTTGCTCAAAGTTGCTCATCATATCTTCTTTGTATATTTTCTTTATACGTAGAATTGACTCTATGGTATAGAGTCATACATCGAAATCTTTCTATTCTAATTTTCTAGTCACATGTTTAGAACTGTTATCTTAACAAAACATATCAGTGTATAAACATCTGTCTTCTTGGACAGCAATAAGGTCCTATTGCCCCCTCACATGGTATAAGGAGATTGTTATCACATATTGGAAAGTAGTACCAATGCCACCCTTTCAGTGGTGTGGTGTTCCAGTTCATGTCCGACATCAGCATTCTTGATCATTCATTCAAAGCTCAGATTCATGGCATCCTCTAGTTTTTTCACTACATGATGACCTCACAATTGACTTGCCCAGTAGACCTCATTTGACTCATTTACGGTATATCAACTCTCCTTATCACATATTGTTAAAATTGGCAACTAGAGTCAAACTCCATGTGGGTCATCTTATTTATGGCAGATGATATTTTCTTGGATCCCTCTCATCAAGAGATCTAGGATTGATCTAAAGATCACCTGATTCCGATAAGTATTCATGGAGTTATGAATTTATTCGTGTTATAAGACAATTTGTCAAAGTCGGCCAGCAACCAAATAACCCACACATGTACTCAACATTTTAGTATAAAAGGAGGTGACTTGATAGTCATTTCTACACACTTCACTCTTGATTTCTCTCCACTTGTTTTGGGTTTTAGTAAAAGAGAAATCTAGGAGGATGAAGCCCTAGGAGCAGTCAAAAGGAGAAGGTCCTACACTGCCCTAATGGAGATTAGATCACAGCCATGGAAGGGATCTCTGCACTGCCCTAATGGAAGTCAAATCACAGCTATGGTAGATACGCTAACCTAGAAGAGACCTTACCTTTAACGCAGTCACTTTAACGCAGCTATGGAGGAAACCTCAACAAGATATATGTTGCCCTAGCCGCAGGCTATGATGCCCTAGACGCAGGCCAGTTCATGCTGGAAGAAGGATCAAGGAATTCTGCTATAGGAGGCCGAGTTCTAGGGCCAAGAGAGCTAGCTACTAGACCGAGTAAAGAAGGAACAAAACGCTGGTTGTCTAGGCACTTTTGGAGGGACCAAAAGCCTAAACAGGAGGGCTGTAAGTAGTGTAATGGACAGCGAGTAGGGAGGATTTGTTTGGGAAGAAACTTTGCAGTCTTGGAAGCTTAGGCGGCCAAGTTTTAGGGCTGTAATGGTGGTTACAGTCAGCCCTAACCAGAGGGCCAAGATTACAGAGGAAGGTACAGAATTCAAGGACAAGGAGGGCAGCAGATTGTTGATAAGCAAGGTATGGTTGTTCTATTTCTTTGATGCTTGTTGGGTTGCTGTAGGTTACAATGGGACAGCAACAACAACTTGCAGCAAACACATGGCAGCAATAGCATGGTGCTATACTTGGGACAGCAGCATGGTACAGCAATGTTCAATGGGGCAGCAACATGTTGGGACAGCAACAATGATGGGACAGCGCAATGACATGCTAACAAAAAGGACAGCAATAACATTGTGCAGCAGTGGCAAATTGGAACAGCTAGGCTATGATGCTTGGTGGAGCATGGTACATGGGACAGCAAGCAATCATTGTGCAACAATGAGATGCAGCATGATGGGTATGGTGAGGTACAGGATGAGGTAGCACTAGTGGGTGCAGCAAGATGATGAGGTACAACAAGATGTTGTAGTACAGGAAGGTGCAGCATAAGGCGTAGCAGTATGATGATGACGTCCAGCATAGTGATAATGGATCCAGCGTGGTGCAGCACAGTGAGGTTCAGCACTATGATGGGTGATGAAGTCACCTGAGAGAATCAGTTGAAGTAGCATGTCTTCAACTGAGTTCAGCTACATTATCTATCATCTTCTTAGAAATGATCTATGCTCTTATTTAGATAAGTCAAAGCGTTTGACTTCGGTTATAAATGTACTCTCTCTCTCTCTCTCTGTTGAACTATTGAAGAACATATAAGAAGAATTGATCAAGGGTTTCCCAACATTGAGGTTTGTCCCTAGCTAGCGCCACATCTTGTGTCCTCTTGTCTTGGCTTGTCTTCTGTGATCTATGTTTATGTTCTATTTGCAATTTACTTTAATGCTGATGTGATTGCTAATCTGGAAATGATATTGAGCTAACTGTGAAAATTGAAATAAATTGCTCTAAGCATAGAACATACCTAAAATTAACACATACACCTTAGATGGTTCATATACATGCAAATAGTACACTGTGCTTCATTCATATAATCATGGAACTTTGGTTAGTTGCTTCACTTTAGTGCTCTACTATAATTTCATGTACGGACTTCCTGATTAGCTAAGTCACCTGACACGGGGATTCGGGATTCGTAGGATACAGGGATTCGAGAGTCGGATTCAGACACGTTGACCCTCCGAAACAGGAAACGTAGGATTTGTTATATATTATTTTATTTAAAAAAAAAAATTAAAAAAAAAAAATATATATATATATATATATATATATATATATATATATATATTAAAAATTAGATATTTCTTACACAAATTCTCATTAATGATACAAATTCATTGATTTCAAACACAGATCATCTAGATGTTAGTTTTATTGTTTACAAAGTAAGATAGTAATAGTAACATTATAGCAATTAGCATACATAATACATACAAAATTCAAATACATGTCACATAAAATGATAAATCATGATTCATAAATGAAAGACAACTTACAAGATAGTAAGATAAATGATGGCACGTTGTGTCCTAACGGGACACGTACGGGATTCATACGTGTCCCGTTAGGACATGACGTGTCCCATTTTGGGATTCGAATCCCCAACGAATCATGTCCATACTATGAAGGACACTTTTCCCTTAAGATAAGTGCCATCAACTTTTAAGTCAAGTTGTACTACTAGTGACCTAGGTAAGAGTAGTGTATCCATATCCCAAACCATAACACATCCCATCTTCCTAGTTATTGCGCTTTCCCGCTCATGGTTGTCTTGTCATATGTTATACATCAAGGTTTATCTTTATTAGAACCATGAGGAAAGCATCAACCTAAGAGCTATAAGCTCAAGGATAAAGAAAGAAAGCTAAAAGTAAAGTAATAAAGCATGTATTATGCCACCTCACTATGAGGCCAATGCCCGAAGTCCCAAGCTTAACAATTGATATCTAAATAAAAGGAACTAAGAAAAAGGAAAGAAAAGGGGTGGTATAAAACAATGGCAAGAAAACGATAACGCAATGTTGAAAATGCCTCCTCATCTTAAAAGCACTCATATGGATGAACATCTTTAAAACCCTTAAGTTTAGCTATGTAAGTGTTAGCACTCAATCTGTGACACATGAAAGTGTTGACTCCAAAACCTGTAGCACAAAAATGAAGTGATAACTAATAGAAAATCAACCCAATGGTCACTAGTTGATTGCCTCTCCCAGTGTTGCGGGGGAGCCCCCCCCCTTTTGATCCTGCTCCCAATTCGCGCTCCGGGCAGAAGCGACTCAGGAGCGCGCTCCCGAAATTGCTCCCGAAAAGGGAGCGATTTCGAGAGCGCGCACCCTGAAAAAATTTGCGCTCCCTGCCTTTTCGAGAGCGTTTAGCCTTTTTTGCAAAAAAAAAATTCATTAATGTTCCAAATGCAATTTCTTTTCAAAGAAACAAATAATTTTTGAGTGGGGCAGCTTAATGATCAAGCCTATGGCCTACTATTGATATGCAATTCATGGTAATGTTAAATTCTTAGAATAAAAGTGACATTCTCCTTAATCTTCATTTTCATCATTTTACTTAAATTTTTAACATTACCATGAAATGACTCGGGATGTTTGAAAGTGGTTCCGACCTCATTGGATTTCATATGGAGAAAGTAGACTTTTAGATTTCATTCAAAATCCAGCAGACTTATCAGCTTTTCAGGATTTCAGGATTGCAATGTTTCCATTGAATTTTGTCATGTATTAGGGTATAGAACTCATATTTAATCAAGAGCACCAATCCCTCTATGTACCTTGATGTTAGTGACATTGGTTGTTGAACTCCTCTATCATGACCCTCCTAAAAATGTACGCATCACTCAAACAAATTCTTGACTTGACATGCTATGCTTTTTCTATCTTATGTTAATGCTTAGAGGGTGATATTAATGACAAAGATCCCTATACAGATACAAAGGTAATGACAAAGATGCCTCTGGATATTAATGCTTAGAGGGTGATATTAATGACAAAGATCCTGATTTTCCAACAAGACTAAGAAATTAGACATTTCTCTTGGTGGCAAGAGGCCCAAGCAAAAGCAATAGATAATAGATTTACTTGTCTTTTCTAGTTTCTAGTAGTTTTTATTGACTCTTTCATATTTATTATGATATTTTTTTAAACAATATATGACAATTTATGTTTTAAGTTGGCAATTATCACTCATTAGTAATGAATTATGAATATGATGCTTCATGAAAGTTGAAAGTTGTTTCATTTCATTTTATAACATTTCATTTCATGTTAGATATTATTTGTTGTAATGGTTACACTTAGCTTACAAGTACAACTTTGGTGATCAAGGATGATAAATGTTATATATTGAATTTTGAAAGCTTGAAACTTTAAGATTGATGAATCACGAAACTCAAATGTTGTATGTTACTATGTTACTAACTTGTGGACGTGGTTGATGAAGATTATAACCTCTAGATGATTGTTATTATATGGTTCAATTTATGTTTTTTTATGTTTTTTATATCTAATTCATAATTCTACATGTTTTTGTTGACATATATGTATCAAAATATAAAAACATAAAAAATATATATATTTATATAAAAAACGCTCCTGGATTCGCTCCCAAACCGGGAAGCTTTTTGAAAAATGTCGCTCTCACACCCGTTTTTGCTCCCGCTCCCAAGTAACACTGGCCTCTCAATTTGGATTGGTGCCTTTCCAATTTCATGGGGGGGGCTGGGGGGGGGGGGGGGGGTCGATCTCTAGTTTGTCATGCACTAAAAATCATCTAAAAATCTACAAATCAGTGTAAGTGGTGGAGTGAAGTGAACAAAAGCCATGCACTCTCTCCACTTAACTAAGGATAATTCACTCAAGTTGAACAAAGTAGCCTCATGCAAGCTCATCTGTAGTAAACTGAACTAAACTAAGCTAAATTGAACTGAAGTGAACTGAATCGAACTAAACTGACAGAAATTGAATTGAACTAAACTGAACATGAATAAGGTTGAATGAACTTCAGTCCTGTTGTCGTGGAGAGTGTCTAGGCACCGCGACAACGCTTAGAGTAAGGGTTGTCACACTTGATCCTTACTCACTCCGTTTAGACTGTCTCCTAGGCAAGTCAAGGGGGGTAGTCCCTAAGGTAAATGGATCAGAAAGCCTGTGGATCACGGGCTCTAGGAGATTTTAATGATGGACAACTTGATGAATCTAAACGATTAAATCAGATTGATAGATTAAACGCCAGCGTGAACAAGACACGGCCACGAGATAAAAACAATTATAGACTAGTGCCTTCGATAATTGAATTAACCATCAATAAAACAAGTTATCCAGAACAATTTTCCAATATGTGACAATCATGAATAATCAATAAATTCCCAACACTGTAACATGCAAAAGATTCCAAATCTAAAATGATTTTCATCAACTGCCCAGATCTAGGATTAATTAACCTTTTCCAAAAGCCAATATGATTTATCGCACCTTGACCATAAAATTTAAGATTTAGCATTTAACACCAAAGGACTTTAATTTAGGCAATATACATTGATGAAGCAAAACAAATCAACAGGTTAAAAAAAAAAAATCGAAATTTTTAATGGACCATAGGCCACATTAAAAATTTTAACATTTAAGTGAAAAACCCCTTAATTTATTTTTTTTTAAATCTTTAAGTCACAAATTTTAAAATTTTCAGAATTTTTTTAATGAATTTTTTAAATATATTAGATTTTTTTTAAGTTTTAGAATTTTAGAATCTTAAAAGTTTTTAGATTTTTTAATTTTTTAATTTTTAGATTTTTTTTTAAGGTTTTCCAAAATCAAAATGAAATTAAAAATTAAAAAGGTGAAATGAAATGAAAAAAGAAAAGTATTAGAATCTGGATTAAAAAAAAAAATCGAACTTAAATGTATATACACTAACCCTAAGTCCTAAGTTCTAAAACATATATACAATGAAATAAGAACCAACCAAAAACTAACGTAGCATACAAAAAAAAGAGGGTTTCGAATGTTCCTTTTCTTTTGTGACTGCATGTCAGGCAGAAGGAGCTGCGTTTGATGGTTTGCTTCCAGGTATGTAGGAGACTTGAACAGTTCAAACTAGGCTTGGAAGAGGGTTCGATTGAACAACCGGAAGAAGGCTGGGCAAGGTGGAGATGGCTGAGGAGTGGTAGCAGTTTGGACTGCGTGAAGGAGAGTTGACTTCTACAGGTTTGCATGGAGAGGAATCTGGAAGTAGCGAGCTGGACGAAGAGGGATGGTAGCAAAGAGGTGTGGAGCAGAGATGGATACGCAGCAGCAAGGAGAGAGCCAAGTGAGGGGTATGGCAGCGTTGGAGCTGCAGACAGCAGTGAGGAGAATGCAGGTTTGAAAGACTGCGTGAGGATGGGAGCTCGATGGGGAGCTGATGAAAAGACTAAGCAGCAAGGGTTTAGAGACAGCGTGAGAGGGATGGAGGCTCAACGCTGCGGGTTGATGAGCATAAGGGTTTGAAGCTGGAGGCAGCGAAGGAAGGGATTTGAGGAGGTTTTCTGTTCTCCTTTTGCAGGTTTGGAATGGCAGCCAGCAGCACGGATTTGAAGAGAAAGCAGGTAGCAGCGCTGGGGCCTTAAAAAAAATTCGAAATGCACAGTGAAACCCAAAAAACCAGGCAACAAATCCCAGAAACCAATCAGCAAACTCGTGGCCGAAAAACCCCTTAAAATTTACCAGATCTCCTTTAAGAATTTTCCAGAAATCTTAATTTAAAATTTTGAATCAGCTTGCTTCAGATTTGATCCTGAAACCCTCACGAAATTTCCAGATCTAATTTTAAATTTAAATCCTTGCCAAAAATGATGTTGATGGGCCTCCAAGGATCTAGATCTTACCCTCCAGGGCCTAGATATGGACTCTGCACAACTTTCAGCTTCAAATCTGCAACTACAATACAACAAAAAACACCCAAACGATATACACAATGACCCAAAAAACACTAAAACCCTGAAAACCAAAGTTAATTACAGATCTATGTACATAAATGGCAGATCTATCAAATCTAGGGAGTGTGAGTCCGACTCCGCCGCCAGATCTGATGATCTGAGGCTCTCAATAGCCAGATCTAACAATTTAGTACAGAAAAATTAAAATTTTTGAATTTTCGAGGAGGTGCTAAGCTCAAAACCCTTCATGCATCACCCATAAAAATATCTTATGATAAGCCCGGGATCAAATTCAAACTGGGCTCTTCAGAAAACACAGATCGAGAGTTGGTTGGTTCAACTGAGAACTTCCCCGAACGCCCGATGATCTAATAATCAGTGAAACAGGAATCGCCGATTTTGCCGATTAATCGCGATTCATAATCTGCTCGCCGGTGAAAATACCTGATCTGAAACTCTGCGAATCAAATCACGTTGACCGAGTTTGACTCATGGTCAACACGAGTTTGAGTCGTGAGTCTGGCAATTTACCCGATTATTGCCGATTTCCCTAGTCCCGCCAAATTTCAGTTCCGAGTCCCGCCATATTTCAGTTTAGGTTTATCGGGGTTCAAGTTGTTGTTATTATTAATATATCGGACCAGACGCGCAGACTCGCACAGCCATTCCACACAGTCGCAGACTCGCACAGCTTCCACCATCGACGCGCAGACTCCAGAGCCATTCCACGACGCCGCAGAGCTGTCAACGCCGCAGACTCCAGAGCCATTCTACGACGTCGCAGAGCTGTCGACGCCGCAGACTCCAGAGCTTCCACCGTCCACGACTCGCAGACAAGTTTTGTGAGGCATTTCAGCCTTCTACAATTACTATTGAGGTTTTTCGGATTTCCAGACTTTTTTTTTCGACCTTAAATTCTTAATTATAATTACTAACATGTTTAAAATGCTTGATTTCACGTTTGTTAAATGATGTGCCAAGACCATATGAGGATGTAAATAATGTTAATTTGGTCTTCGAGTGGTCTTGGAAGTTAATAAGAGTGAATAAAAAACCGTGTCATTGAGTTAGCTTGGCTATCCTTGACAGGTTGGTATTGTTTTATGTGTCATCCATAGACAGCATCATTATCCCATAGGTATGGATTTCCAAAAAGAAAACCCCACACATCCAATGGAACAACATTGAAGTCCACTTCATCTACATATATAGTCCGCTGAGATGGAAAACTTCAATTTGCATTGCACTGGACATGCAGATCCTTGTTGCCGTTGAGCCAACCCATAGTAGGATTCAAGATGCACGACTGTAGGTAAGTTATGCTTCTTTATTTCTAAGATAAAAATATCACTAGCTACTAATATCAATTACTGCTTCTTGATCTGGACTTTAAAGGAGAACGATGACTTGCATGTTGTGCGACTGTTATCAACAAATTGCCTCCCATTGTAGCATCATGTATTGATATCTCCTTCTCTCCTTGCTTCGCTGCAGTTACTTCTGGCACTTGTTTGGTGTAGCATCAAACATTCATCCTTGGAATGTCCTCTATGCTTGCAATAGTTGTAGAAAAGAACATTCTTCTTCTCCTATGCACTCTATCCATTTTCAACGACTTGCAGTTATTCTTCTGCTACATATTCATGCTTAACAATCTTCGTTCTTTCGCTGGAATTAGTCCTAGAAACATTATTAGGCATCTTCTCAATGTTCTTAATCACTGTTAATTTAAACTTTTTTTCCTACATTGTTGGCATGTCTGGACAGTGACCCATCCATTGAAAAGCCTAGCACCATTTCATCAAGAGAAAATTCAAGAAACAGTTATGAGGAAATCTTGTCAGGGATATGGATCTATCGTAAGAATGACAAGAATACTCACAACAGTATTGCATGGCTGATTACCATGTATAGATTCTTGCGCAGTGGATGCAAAAGCCAGTGTCTCCTTTTTTGAGTCATCAACCAATTGAGCATATAAGTGCTTGCTGGAACAAAAAATTGAAAGCCTTGGCTTCTGAGCTGTTCCATTAAACTTCAACTAGAAAGAAGCATGTCATAAGAGGTAACAAATGACAAATAGTAAAGGACAGGCACTAAAGTTAATTTTAAATTTTAGCCTTTCAACAAGCATCTTCAAGAATGCAACTTCAAAGACAGAATGCAGGGTATGGGCAATGAAGAAAAATGCAATTTTGGTCACAATGGGGCAAGTGAAATTCATTAGCTGGAGAAATACTAAAACAAGGAAAGTGCTGCAAGTTGCAGCTATAGCAATGCAGTTTCTAGAGCTAATTCTCTTCCTAACAGCAAAGAGAAAGAAAATTCTTCTATCTTGCATCTAGCATCAGAGGTGGCTTGAAAGTTTGCATTTGAAAACTCACAGCTTAACAGCAAATCCTCTATTGAGTCTCAATATCACGCTCCTTTGTCTTGAACTCCTGCATATAAAATAACTGACAAATTTTGTCCCAGTGGAATCTGATTCTCGGTCTCTGCTCACAGCCACTCAAAACTGGAACAAACAAGTTCACAGGTTGTACCTAGGGCCTTGGCAACTAGACTTTATAGATAAGTTTCATTGGGGTATATGCTTGGTCTCTAGTATCTACCCAATGTACCCATAGCCTGTGAGAATTGTCCTGTTTCACTGGTCTCTACCCATAGCCTGTCTTTAGAATTGTCCCTGTTTTTATAACAGTGATCCTCACAGAGTCACACCTATGATCCTATCTATCTCCTAGACTCCTAGTACATTAGAATACTGCTCCATAACAGTGATCCTCACTCGCCTTTTGCATAATCTCTATAATATATATGTTTAGTTGACTGTTGTTTATTGACATCTGTCTTCATTTAATTTTTTAGATTACTAGCATATTTTAAATTTTTGGATCATTTTTAAATTTGATTTTTTGTTGTCTTCCAAAAGAGCCACAAATTAAATAGAAGCCACGACTCCAAAACTTAACAGAAGCCACAAATTAAACACAAGTTCAAAGCAACAACAATGCCGAGAGAGGACTTTGCTTGGGCTTATTGTGACAAGATTCCCGGAGACCCCAGGCTCCTTTGTAAATTTTAAAAAACGAAATGTAGTGGAGGCATTTATAGATTCAAGTTCCACCTTGCACAATTACCTGGCCATGATATAGTTCTTTGCAGCAACGTTGACGATAATGTCAAACACCAAGCAACCTTGGCCCTTGATATGTTAGATCAGCATAATGCCAAGAAAGCAAAGCAAAATACTGAAATAGGAACTCTTGGAGTTGATAGTTTTTCTACCACTAGCCCCATGTCACCTCACTCTGTTGAATCCTCAATGTCGTTCCCAAGTTTCCCACACATGCCTCCAAGGCAAAGTCAAACTCAAGGCCATACGAGTCCTTCGACTCCTTCCTTCAACACTAGAGGTGAAAACATAAACACCTTTTTTGCTCCCCGCACAAAACCTGGTTCCCAAACTACCTTGGATGCCACTGGTTGGAAAAAAAATATCCATAGTCAGGCAAGGAAGGCCATTGCTAACTTTTGGTACTATTCTGACATATCTTTCCACTATGCCAGAAGTCCTTATTGGCAAGCTATGATTGATGCAATTGCTATTGCAGGTCCAGGGTTCAAAGCCCCTACATCAGAGAGCCTTAGCATAGATATGATATTAGAGGGTGTTGAAGTTGTCATGCTTGTGCTAGCTGAGTTTCGTTCATCATGGGTAGAAACAGGGTGCACCATCATGAGTGATGGATGGACAAATCAGAGGAATAGAACTTTAATAAATTTCCTTGTATCTTGTCTCGCAGGCACAATGTTTCTCAAATCAGTGGATGCTTTAGACAAGGTTAAGACTGCCCAACTTATTTGTGAAATGATGGAGGAAGTCGTTCAAGAAGTGGGAGAAGAACATGTTGTACAAATTGTCATCGATAATGCAGCTAATTATATGGCTGCTGGTAGAATTTTTGAGATTAGGCACCCCACTATTTTTTGGACCTTTTGTGCTGCCCATTGCATAGATTTAATGCTTGAGGACATTGGTAAGCTTCATTGGATACATGAGGTTGTGGAGAAGGCAAAATCCATAACCAAATACCTATACAACCACATTGTTGTCCTAAACGCTATGAGAAAATACATTGAAGGTAAAGAAATTGTTCGACCTGCAGTGACTAGATTTGCAACAAATTTCATATCTTTGCAATCTGTGGTTGAGCAAAAGATAAATCTGAAGAGGATGTTCTTGGGACCTGAGTGGATGGGATCTAAACATTCCAAGACCCTTGAAGGCATCAAAATTGCTGCACTTGTTGTTTAATGATGGTTTCTGGAAAGATGCTGAAGAGATTATTGTTGTGACGGAATCCCTTGTTAGAGTTCTCAGGTACTTCAAGTCTTTTAACTTTTTCATTTTTTAATTTTCATTTCAAGCTTCTTTTTATTTACAATGTTTCATATTTCTTTAAATTTGAATGCTTGAACTTTCAGGATGGTTGATGGTGACAAACCCGCTATGGGTTACATTTATGAAGCGATGGATCTCGCAAAGGAGGTCATCAAAAGAAGATATGGGGATGATGAGACAAAGTATATGCCTCTTTGGGACATTATAGATGCACGTTGGGATAGGCAATTGCATTCCCCCTTACATGCTGCTGGGTACTTCTTAAACCCACAATATTTTTATGATAAGAGCAAATTTAATGAGGATGGGGAGGTTGGCAGAGGACTTATGACATGCATGGAAAGGTGCTTCCCTGATCCAGAACATCAACGTCGTGTCTTTTCCCAACTACAAGATTATAGGGCGCCATCTAAATTGTTTGCCTATACCAGTGCTATAAGACAAAGGTCTAAGATTGTTGCCAGGTACCCAGCTTGAAGGCTTCATCAATTCATTAAATTTGTTTAAACTTTATTTTGTATGTTAAATGTTTTATTAAATTTTATTTTATTTTTAAGTTTTTAGTATTTTACTATTTAGTACTTCTACTCACAAACCCTTACCACTTGCTAGGTCTTTGGTGGCAAAACTTTGGTAGTGATACGCCAGATTTGAAGAGATTTTCCATTCGAATTTTAAACCAAGCATGCAGTGCTTCAGGTTGTGAATGCAACTGAAGCATGTTTAAGAAAATACATTCTAAGAAGCACAACTGATTGACACAAAAACGCTTGAATGACCTTGTATTTGTCCATTACAATCTACAACTTCGCAACAAACAAATACTAGGTGAGACTCAAGAGCTTGAATTTGAAGGTTTCATAATCTAGTTCATACTTTAAAGTTCAAAATTCAAATTTCAAAGTGAAACTTTAAATCACATTTCAATGTCTCATGATAATGACAGGTATGGATCACTCACCAATCGACCTTGAAGAGATAGATTTGCAAACTACAAATGCAGCAGACTGGGTTCAATTAGATGAGCCTCCTCTTTTAAGCCTTCATGACTTGGAGAACTTTGAGAGTCAAGCAAGCAAAGGAGTGGAAGGAATCGCTTCTAGTTCTCACTCTTAAGAGTCTTAGACTCTTAGTTGCTGATTTTTTTCTTATTAGTATGCAGTCTTTTTGTAAACTTTTCGAAGCATATGCTTCTAAGGACTCAAGACTTAGTGCTTTGGATCATGTTTGGACTCATAACATATATGAGATACTTATTCATTCATGATATTTTGGACATTTATTGATATTATGCATTGTTTGGACATGCCTTTACCCAATATTAATGAAAAAAGGTTTTTTTAATTCAATATATGTGTATATTTTTATTTAATGAATTCAACGATTTTTTCCCGATCCGATTAAAACTCTTCGCTCTTTTGCCTCGCTGATTTATTGCCGATTACGAGTCTGGTAACATTGCTAATAATCAAGGATTTTCCTACAAAACTCAATTTAGCCATCAACATAGAGCGAGAAAACAATAATAAAATTCAGATCTAATAGAGACACCTACTATTATATTCAAAACTTAAATTATCATTCAAACCCCAGCAACTAAACAAGATACCTGTACTCAAATCGCTCTTCAAAAGTTATTATTAATGACAAAAAAGAAATTACGCATGAAAATAATACATCTTACAGCATTTCCATGAAGAATAACACCAGCAAAAATTTAACCCCAAAGTCTTTCTTTCTTGCTCATAAAAAGATTACAAGAGAGAGCTTTTCGCTTAGTACGCGATCAAAAGATTGGATGATCTCAACTGATAACTGACCTCCTATTTAAAGATAAATCTTCCAACGGCTAGTTCGAGTGATCCTTGTCAAAGTGATCTCGACCGTTGATGAGGATCAAAATTTCTTTTCATCTCAGCTGTCGAAATTTTAAATATTGAGGAAATTTCGAATTTTTCAATTAAATGCATTTTAATTAATTCAAAATTATATTTTTGAATTAATTTCCTCAAATTTTTGACTTCGACTTAACCCTAGGGACTAAAGGCATAAAATTTAGCAAAATAATCAATTAACCTTAGTCCCTGGACCTCTTTAAAATTTAATTTTTAAAGGACCCACGAATTTTGCCTTTGGAAAATTTAAATTTACCTAGGACATATAATTAATTAAATTTCTGGGTTAGGATTTTAATTAATTTTGGCCAGAAAATTTAATTAATTAACCTATGGGGGGATAAATTATTTTTCTAACCCTCAAGACACTTTACGTCATGATTTTTACATTTTTTACATCTCAAGGGGGAAAACCCATTTGAAATAAACTCTCACAGACTACCCATTTCTGCGACACAAATATAATCCAGCAGATTAAGCAATTTGTAATAAAATAACCTAACCGATTAGTGAGGATTATTCCCAAGTCACGTTTACAGAGACTCGATCTATAACACTATGGCTCTCCTAAGATCCCAGTGACAAAATCCACTCCGGCTTTGGGGTAAGGCTAAAGGAAGACTCTGTCAACCATCCAAGAATGGATTGGTGAGATAAAAAACCTCCCGGAATGTAGATCATCATTAGAAAAGTAGGTTTACCTAGGTGATTACATACACGACATGGATCTGCTGAGATAATTTACATTATACACATGCAGAATGGGTTTACATTATAACATGATCCTCAGGCTGAAGATGATAGCTAGATGGCATGAACACATCGATCAGGCGCTATCCCTTTTGCGAAAAAGGGGGCATACTGCTATGGGTCGTTGGCACATAATGGTCCACATATAGCTCTACTTAGGGACACGTTGCTGCACTGGAGGAATGTGAGAATCCAGAATCTGCATCCACGCAACACACAACAAAACATAAGTAGCATCCATCCAAAAATCATTATATAATGTTAAGCACAAGAAAGACATAAGCTTTTCATTTATTAAATGTTCTAACAACATGAAAAACCAAATTGAACTACAAAATGAAATACTGAAATAACAGGGCACAGGGTTAGAAATACAATAAAAAGATGCCACATGGCATTAGATGCGTTCAATATAGCGCATACTAAGCATTTGCCTACTTTCAGGCAAATCTGTCGGTTGTTTCTCGGATGTGCCATGTCCAATCATGCATACGGTAGGACTTTTTCCTATCCGAAAATCAAGCTTCTCGCGGCCATCTGATGCATCAAATCACTTTCTCATTCTCTTTCTCTCGCGCTTTTTCTTTGTGGCAGGGTGTATCACTGATGACATGGAACATTCTGTTTCAAAACTCTCAGATGAAGTATGTAGGGTATGCATGACATGTCTTTCTTCATTCTGTATTTGATTCTTATCAATTTCTGTTTTATCCCGGTCACCTTCAATTAGCCACTTTTCAATGGAGAAAATGACCTCAACATAGTAAGATGGAGCTTGCTACAACAGATAAGGAGGCTTCTGATCTATTGACGTTTCCTTGTTTCTTTCATCCTCTGACCAATGTTGAAATTTTTGTACTTGTATTGTTATGGTATCCATCTGGTTAGAGTGTTCAAGCTTCATAGCACTGACTTCCTTGGCATGGTTTTCCTCCATGGTCAATAACTTATTCTGAAGACATATCTGACCAGCTTCCACATCTTTTGTTACTTTTTCATTCTCTTATTTCATGTCCCTGAAACAATTTTGCATATAGTTTATCTCTTTCTTATAATTTGCTTGCATGCTAGCCAACTGATTATTATAATCGAATGTCATGATGGTCATTTCTTCATCCATAGTCAATAACTTGTTTTGCATAGAATTAATTTCCCTATTATGATTAGCTTTCATGGTTTCCATCTCCTTATCTCGCTTTTCCAGGTGGGTGTATAAAGTTCTAATATCCTTGACATAATCAATTACAATTTTTTCTTGATTAAGCTCGATATTTTTTACCAGCCGCATTAGTTCTTCTATAATTTTCTTATCATTTTCCCTTTCATTGTCGACACTGATTTGACAACTTGTCTGTCTTCCCACTGTCATCGATTTGATCTGTAAAGGTGCAAGTGGATGGCACATTCTGATATGGAGAATTGTCTTGAGATATTTCATCGATAGTTGGATACTTCACAAGATCACTTTCATTCTGTTGCATAATTTTAGGGGCACAAAGCGAGCTATCTTGATAACCATATCTATCTTTAAAAACATTTACGATGTCTTGTAAAGCGAAAGAATCTTCAGGACAATTATTAAACCAATTCAAAGCATCACCCTCTAAAGAAAAGGCAAATAGATGCACTTTGACATCTTCATGATCATACTGGGGAGAACTACAATATATGAGCATTATACGAGTAAACCTGCATAAATGCTTTCTAACAGCGTCTGAATCACCACCCGAGAACAAGGACAATTTATGAATGGCCATTTCCGGAATATCATGGAGAATATCAGTAAAATGACACGGGGTAAACGAATAATCCATGATGAATAATGAGGGACCAAATGGATGATAGAGAGAGACCTCTGCTCAAGAAAATCAAGAGATCCACAAGAAGCGAGCTTCTAGTAGAAATGAAAGAAGTGGAGTCGCCACCTGAACATGAATCTAACTCTAAACAATCGGATATAAGGGAGAGCTTCTTGTCTGAGAAAAAATAAATGAAAAAAATGGAGTTGCCACCCAAACAAAAAATGAACCGACATGTCCAAGTGGTAAAGGTGCAAATGAAACGATTAACGAGATGACGAAAGATAGGGCGATGAAAAGATCAAATGACGCTAGGAAACGTTGGCCACCTGACAGGCTAATGAATGGCAGAAAAGATGAAATGATTAAAACAATGTCGAGAAAACCAAGGAAAGAAAAACCTCTATCCCCGGCAACGACACCAAAAATGTTGGCGTTGCTAGTAAAAATGATAAATATAATATGAGGAGAATGAAGATGAAATGTCATTGAAGCACCAAGAATAAAATGTCCCCGGCAACGACGCCAAAAATGTTGTCGTGCAGAGTGTCTAGGCACCGCAACAATGCTCAGAGTAAGGGCTATCACTCTTGATCCTTATTCACTTCGTTTAGACTCTTTCCTAGGCAAGTCAAGTGGGGTATTCCCTAAGGTAAATGGATGAGAAAGCCTGTGGATCACGGGCTCTAGGAGAATTTAATGATGGACAACTTGATGAATCTAAATGATTAAATCAGATAGATAGATTAAACGCCATCGTAAACAAGACACGACCACAAGATAAAAACAATTATAGACCAGTGTCTTCGATAATTGAATTAACCATCAATAAAACAAGTTATCCAGAACAATTTTCCAATATGTGATGAAAAGTGACAATCATGAATAATCAATAAATACCAACACTGTAACATGCAAAAGATTCCAGATCTAAAATGATTTTCATCAACTGCCCAGATCTAGGATTAATTAACCTTTTCCAAAAGCCAATATGATTTATCGCACCTTGACCATAAAATCTAAGATTTGGCATTTAACACCAAAGGACTTTAATTTAGGCAATACACATTGATGAAGTAAAACAAATCAACGAGCTAAAAACAAATCGAAATTTTTAATAGGCCATAGGCCACATTAAAATTTTTAACGTTTAAGTGAAAAACCCCTTAATTTATTTTATTTTAAATCCTTAGTCACAAATTTTAAAATCTTCAGAATTTTTTTTATGAATTTTTTAAATATATTAGGATTTTTTTTTTAAGTTTTAGAATTTTAGAATCTTAAAGTTTTTAGATTTTTAATTTTAGATTTTTTAAACTATTAGATTTTTTTTTAAGGTTTTTCAAAATCAAAATGAAATTAAAAATTAAAAGGGTGAAATGAAATGAAAAAAGAAAAGTACTAGAATCTGAATTAAAAATAAAAATCGAACTTAAATGTATATACACTAACCCTGAGTCCTAAGTTCTAAAATATATATACAATGAAATAAGAACCAACCAAAAACTAACGCAACATACAAAAAAAAAAAGAGAGTTTCGAATGTTCCTTTTTTTTCGTGACTACAGGTCAAGCGGAAGGAGGCGTGTTTGATGGTTTGCTTGCAGGTATGCAGGAGACGTGGACAATTCGAATTAGGCTTGGAAGAGGGTTCGATTGAACAACAGGAGGAAGATTGGGCAAGGTGGAGATGGCTGCAAAGTCGTAGCAGTTTGGACTGCATGAAGGAGAGCTAACTTCTGCGGGTTTGCTTAGAGAGGAGTTTGGAAGCAGGGAGCTGGACAAAGAGGGATGGTAGCGAAGATGTGTGGAGTGGAGATGGATACGCAGCAGCAAGGAGAGAGCCAAGCGAGGGGCATGGCAGCGTTGGAGCTACAGACAGCAGTGAGGAGAATGCAGGTTTGAAAGACTACGTGAGGATGGGAGCTTGATGGAGAGCTGATGAAAAGACTAAGTAACAAGGGTTTAGAGACATCGTGAGAGGGATGGAGGCTCAACGCTGCAGTTTGATGAGCATAAGGGTTTGAGGTTGGAGGCAGCAAAGGAAGGGATTTGAGGAGGTTTTTTGTTCTCCTTTTGCAGGTTTGGAATGGCGGCCAGCAGCGCGGATTTGAAGAGAACGCAGGTAGCAGGGCTGGGGCCTTAAAAAAAATCGAAATGCACAGTGAAACCCAGAAAACCCCTTAAAATTTACCAAAACTCCTTTAAGAATTTTCAAGAAATCTTAATTTAAAATTTTGAATCAGCTTGCTTCAGATTTGATCCTGAAACCCTCACGAAATTTCCAGATCTAATTTTAAATTTAAATCCTTGGAAAAAAATGATGTTGATGGGCCTCCAGAGATCCAGATCTTACTCTCCAGGGCTTAGATCTGAAATCTGCACAGCTTTCAGCTTCAGATCTGCAACTGCAATACAACAAAAAACACCCAAACGATATACACAATGACCCAAAAAACACTAAAACCCTGAAAACCAAAGTTAATTACATATTTATGTACATAAATGGCAGATCTATCAGATCTAGGGAGTGTGAGTCCGACTCTGCTCTCAGATCTGATGATTTGAGGCTCTCAATAGCCAGATCTAACGATTTAGAACAGAAAAATTAAAATTTTTTGAATTTTAGAGGAGGTACTAAGCTCAGAACCCTTCATGCATCACCCATAAAAATATCTTATAATAAGCCCAGGATCAACTTCAAACTGGGCTCTTCAAAAAACACGGATCGGGAGTTGGCTGGTTCAGCCGAGAACTTCCCCGAACGCCCGATGATCTAATAATCAAGGATTTTCCTACAAAACTCAATTCAGTCGTCAACATAGAACGAAAAAACAATAATAAAATTCAGATCTAATAGAGATACCTACTATTATATTCAAAACTTAAATTATCATTCAAACCCCAACGACTAGGCAAGATCCCTGTACTCAAATCGCTCTTCAAAAGCTATTATTAACGGCAAAAAAGAAATTACGCACAAAAATAATACATCTTTAAGCATTCCATGAAGAGTAACACCAGCAGAAATTTAACCCCAAAGTCTTTCTTTATTGCTCATAAAAAGATTACAAGAGAGAGCTTTTCTCTTAGTACACGATCAAAAGATCAGATGATCTCAACTAATAACTGACCTCCTATTTAAAGATAAATCTTCCAACAGCTAGTTCAAGTGATCTTGTCAAACTGATCTCGACCGTTGATGAGGATCAAAATTTCTTTTAATCTTATCCGTCAAAATTTTAAATATTGAGGAAATTTCGAATTTTTCAATTAAATGCATTTTAATTAATTCAAAAATTAAATTTTTGAGTTAATTTCCTCAAATTTTTACTTTGACTTAACCCCAGGGACCAAAGGCATAAAATTTAGCAAAATAATCAATTAAACTTAGTCCTTGGACCTCTTTAAAATTAAATTTTTAAAAGACCCACGAATTTTGCCTTTGAAAAATTTAAATTTACCTAGGACCTATAATTAATTAAATTTCTGGCTTAGGATTTTAATTAATTTTGGCCAGAAATTTTAATTAATTAACCTATGAGGGGATATATTATTTTTCTAACCCTCAAGACACTTTACATAATGATTTTTACATTTTTTTACATTTCAAGGAGGAAAACCCATTTGAGATAGACCCTCACAAACTACCCATTTCTGCGTCACAAATATAATCTAGCAGACTAAGCAATTTGTAATAAAATAACCTAACCGAATAGTTAGGATTATTCCCAAATCACTTTACAGAGACTCGATCTATAACACTAGGACTCCCCTAAGATCCCAGTGACAAAATCCACTCGGCTTTGGGGTAAGGCCGTAGGAAAACTCTGTCGACTATCCGAGAATGGATCGGTGAAACAAAAAACCTCCCGGAATGTAGATCGTCACCAGAAAAATAGGTTAACCTAGGTGATTACATACACAACACAAATCTGCTGAGATTATTTACATTATACACATGCAGAATGGGTTTACATTATAACATGATCCTCAAGCTGATGATGATAGCTGGATGGCAGGAACACATCGATCAGGCGTTATCCCTTTTGCGAAAAGGGGGTGTACTGTTATGGTTCGTTGACACGTAGTGGTCAACAAGTCCAACAAGGCGCCTGAAGATGAGATAATGTATTTTCCACATCATAACCATGTGACTACCACATGTTGCGACTTGCCACACTACATGGAAGCCAACCACTATAAATAAACATGTTAAAAATAGTAGTACCCTTTAAAAAAGGAAAAGATAAAAAATATCTAGTACTAGGGAAACACTACTAAATATAGCATGCCTAAAATTAGTCACTGCTAAAAATAGAAATTCCTCACATGTCAATGAAATTACACTCATTGGCCCACAGGGCATTAGATTGACGGTGAATAGGTGCATTGTTAAGGCACTCCTTGTGATAGGTCACTAGTTCAAATCCCCTGTGGGTGCTTACCTACCAAAAAAAAAATGAAATTAGACTCGTTGGATTCAATTTTCTGCAAAGAATCCAAATATGTTCTAAGAATCACCATGCTAGCCCTAGAACCCTCGTTGCTAAAAATAGTAGTGTCTCACATGTTTCCCAAAAATAGCTCATCAGAATTGTGAGCTTGCAAGGATCTCAAATATGCAATCAACTATGATACGCAATCCTTGGAACTCCAACTACTAAAAATAGTAATCTCCTCAAAACTTATGAAGATACCTGTGAAATGTCTTTGACTTTAAAATGGGCTCAAATCACTAAAAAATCTTGTATCTGATCTCTAGGAAAATCATCTCTAACCTGTGTGGAAACTATGATAGTTGACTCCAAACACTATGCTAGCTCTTTGTTGGCATTATGACACAGGTTTGGCACTATGACACAGGTGTTGTCCTTGATGGAAACTCTCTCAGATGACAAATCACAGTTCAAGCTCTCAGAATGAAGGAAAAAGAGATATACGCAGGTTCCTCTTAACAAAGTAGTGTATACACACGGGATCGCTGATCAAAAGTCACGTATGCGTATGCAGGCACTTTCATGCACGGAAAAATGCGTACATGTGGGAAAACTTATTTTTAGTCCATGGTAATTGGTCCTTGGTATTTGGACCATGGTATCTCATCCAAAGTATCGAACCCAAGTATTGCGCCCCAAGTATTGGTTCTATGTGGTTTTGGACCATGGTATTGAGTAAGGCCTAAGACTATAAAATGGGAAGGAGATCATTAGACAAAGGTATTCACTCAAGTATTGAATATCTAATGAAGAGCAAGATCTAGAATACTGGTGATTGGGTTGTGGTGCATAGCTAGATCTGAATCAAGGAGGAACTTGAGCGCTAGAAGATGGATAAGTTCTATTGACGGGTCAACATCTCAAGGCTTGAAGAGAAGTATCTTTGTGTGATTTTGATCTTGTTATATTTGGTGCATGACTTGATCTATAAATCTAATAATCTGGGTATAACTGATGTCTGGATAATTGAAAAGGGTAAATTATCTTTTATAGATCTGTACGCAGGTTCGGCATAGCAAAGTTGCGTATGCACGCTGGTCAGGTGATTAAAAACAGCGTATACGCAGGTTGGCGTTAATACAACAGTGTATGCACGCAGGTTAAACATATTGAAGTAGCATACGTCTCATAAAATATGTTTTAGCTACTTCTATTTATTGTTGCAATGTTCTCGGTTCAGGATTGGTTTCTGGTTACTATTACTGTATTCTGGTTACAGCGTTCAGAGAAGTGATTGTTTGATTCAGTTTTGGTTGGTACAAAGGAGATTGGTTGATGCGGAAATACTTGATGTTTGATTGATGTTATTGATGGATCCAGTCTGAAAATTTATGAAACGTGGTCCCTGGAAGAAAAGAGAAGGTTGTAGCTTTCTGTAGGTCAGCACCTACGTATTAGTACATCAACTAGTACAAGAGCTAAGGGGGTTGTAGCTCCCTTCCAGGAAAAGCTGGAGAACGAAAAGGTTGTAGCCTTTTGCAGGTAGAAGCCTGCGTACTAGTATAAGACTGCACCAGTACAAAAATATTGTTAAAAGAAGTTTCTTATAAAAGAAAGATAGAGACGAATTGCAGCAAGTGGTTTTCACCCACATTGGGTTTCCACCTTATATCTTGGGTTCATGTGTGTGATGATCTGTTCTGTTTTACTGCACCTGTTTACTGTTCTTATGGTTAATAAAGTTCTGATGCACTAATTTAAGATCAACATTTAAAAGATTAACTGAATCATAAGTTTACTGAATATGCGCTAGTTGCTTTAGACACAGTTGCGTATATACGCGGGTTCCCATAACTGAAGTAGCGTGTATATATATATATATAGCTAAGTATGAAAATGAAAAGTGTTTGATTTCATAATATTGATTCACCCATCCTCTCAGTGTTATTTCCAACAATCTTAACCCTCAGTCGTAAGGATCAAATCTGAGGGTTACCATAAGTCTACTCATGAAGTTACCTATCTATGTCATACCACCTACCATTGCACATACTCCTAACTCAATGATCTAGAAAATACCTCTTCGTCCTAGAAGTTGTCACACATAGTAGAAGTTAACGTCGTCCCACCATGGTCAAACTTAGGAAAATTCTAAAATTAACTAATGTTATTATGTTACTAGAAGAGATCACTTGGTGTGCACTACTTAATAACTTGTATATTGAGGCTTGACTCATCATTATGAGTAGGTGCCTTCTATTGGGATTCATGTATTTGCATTAAGAGTTGCATCTATGCCTTGGGATATGTGTATTATGCCTCAATATTTGTGTACTCACACTACGACTTGTGACACTACGTTGGGATCCATGATACTGCATTGAGATACATGATACTACTTTAGGTTCTATGTACCAACCTATAGACCTGTTAACCACCCAAGTGTCAACAACCCCATTAGCAGAGTACCGTTCAAAGCAATGAGAAATTTTTCAAACTTCATCAACATTATGTAGCTTTTGGTCTTCAATTGTAATCCAAATTTCACAGCCTTGTGGGCCATCATGTAAAAATGATTCTAGTATGTTTATAAAGCCATGCAAAACATCTAGGTAATCTTCATATTTTTACCAAAAAGTTTCAATTTAGGGAGTTCTTTTTCCTCGGCTAATTATTTGTGTTTTTCAACACTTAAAAATTAGTAGAGTTTTTCTCCCAAATATACCCCTAATCCAAGTGGATATTGGTGGCCACCTATCTATTCCACCTACAACTCCAGTCAATTTCACCAGTTTCCTTATTTATAGTAGCAGTTACTATTTTTAGCAGGTTTTCGAGTTCTGAACTTCTAGAATAGATTTGACCCCCTAAATGGCGTTTTTTTGAGGTCCTCAATAAGCCCGTAGCCATAGGCAAGGGCCTGCAGTAAATCTTGTAGTACTTGGAGAGATCTTTCCAACGAGGTATCGTACACGCCAAACAAAGATAATATGACCAAGTTACGACCCTGGGAAGTTCGCTGCACAACTAACCCCAATGGGGCCCACAAACTCTTGTCGTTCCATCTCCTAGAGTTAGGGTTTTGGTTGTTTAGCATTTTCCTTTATTGTTCAATAATAAAAAGGCCCTTGATCCTATTGTAACACAGTTCAGAGGCATGTAGCAGACACATCCCTTCTCAGAGATAAGCTATCATCGTCCAAGCTAGTTTATTTCCATTCTGTATGTGAGCATATTTCAGTTCTTTGATATTAAGGAAATGAAGTATTATTTCCATTGCATCTCTGCATTTATGGTTATATTTGTATTTTGTTGTGTTCCTGTTTAAGTTCGGATCAACCACAAAGCTAGAGTGGGGCTTGATGGTGAAGTCTTAGGTGAGTCCTAGTGTATAAAGTCAATGTAAATTATCATAGTAGATCATGTGTAAAGTCTCGCAAAATTTGGTTGCGTATAGAGGTCAAATTTTAATTGTCAAAATTCCCCTTCTAGACAGAATTTCTAAGTAATATTTGATGTAAAGATGTAAAAAGTGTTGTCTATAGAGAGGTTACAAAGGTATGAGTACTCAAATTTACACTTCAACTCCTAAACCTTCTATCTAAACACACTTTAACGGTGGAAAAATATGTTTAAACCCCTATAAAGCCATTATTTTTATTTTCCGACAAAAAATGGAAAAATAGTTAACGGGAATTGGTTAAAAAATTACAATGAGAGAAAATCAAATTCTCTCCGAGTGGAAAAATTAGTAAAAATGGATGAGGACTTTCCCAAAAAAGAAATCAAATCAAAAAATGAGAGAAGTCCCATATTCAAGGCAATCAAAATCCGCCAAGAAATTTAGTTGGGCCAGAAGAAAAATATTTTTTCAAGGAAATCAAATCTTTTTGGTCCAGTTGGTTATTTTGAATGAGAAAATTTCAAGGAAAATATTTTTGAAGATATTCCAGTGGTCCAAAACTACTCCAGAGTCAAAGAATGGTCCATCCAGCTCATCCATCAAGGCCAACGAGCTTTTCCTCTGGATCTGTGCAGCAAATCAAGGGATCAAATTTTTTTTTGGAAGCATCTAGCCATGGATCAAATCAAGCTAGTCATTCTTTCCACCTGGAGGGTTCCAGCTCTCTCATTTTCTATATGAGGAAGCTCTTGTTCCTTATTGTATCATCATTAAATTTGTAATTGAGCTCTAAGTGAAGCTCTGCTGGTCTGTAATATTTTTTTGGAATAATAAAGAAGTCTTTGGGGTTTATTCATGGTGGTGTTCTTCTATTTTCTACAGTAAATTCTTTTTGAAAATTGTTCTTAATGCTCTACTGGGTTTAAATTCAATAATTGTTATTTCACTAGCTAGTTGTGGATTAACTATTTGCATAGGTATCTTGCATTAGTTATTGGGTTAGAGAAGTATTTTAAATTTAATTGGTCTAGCAAGTATCTCTAGACCTTTTGATTTATTGTATTATCTAACCCCTCGTGATCTAACAATTTTATCTTAAGTGTGTAGAAATCATTTGTGATTCAAATCTTGGGTGTTAGGGGACATCATTGGTTGGACTAGCAAACTCCCAAGACATAGAAATTGAAGAGCCTACCTTGTTTGATTTCAAAGACTTATCTACCAAATTATTTGGCATGGTTTCTTAGTTATTGTTCATCTAAATCTATTTATGTCATTTATTTCTCTATATCTATTTGTGCTTTGACTGAATAAATCTGCTATTGAGAGTCATTATTTTCTAACCAAGAAACTCTTATTCCATTGAGCTATTGTAAATTTGTAAATAGGTCTTGTATATATTTTTATTCTAACCCTTGTATATATTTTTCTCATCTTGTATATATCGATTTTGGGTTTTCCTTCTTTAATTCCTTGTAGATCTGAACAGAAGGATAAGGGTTTCCTTTTGGATTTATTTGCAGGTGGATTTGTCTCAAAGATCAAAGGGAAATCGATTTTTTTTGTCGAGCAAACCCTCACCTAGCCTAGACAGCTAGGGTTTTAGTGCAACAAATCATTTGTGAGGGTCTTCTAGCTTCCAAACCCTCTCTCTCCAAGGTCGCAAGCATAGATGCCTCTCTAGCCTCTTAAAAGGAAGGGTTTTAGTTTTTTTTTTTAAATTGTTTGTGGCTTGTATAATTTTATTAAGCATTTTTAACCTAGCCACCAACTTTCTTGGGGCTATTGGTGTCAAGTGACCAACCAGTGGAATTTTTTGCAGAGAAAATCATGATTTTTTTGAAGGGATTCTCCAACAAATTTTTTGGCTAGAGGTTAGCCCTGGGAGGCTTGTCTTTGAGTTTATTTTTTCAGAGAAAGTCGCAGGCTTCAAGAGGTATCATTCTCCTAACCAAGGGCTCAAGGAGGGTCATAAACCCTTCTAAAATCTGAAACTCATTTGCTTGGAGGGTTATCTAAATATTTTAAGAGGTTAAACACTTAAAAAAAATTGCAAATTCATCACATAAATTTTACAAAATTTATTTAACAATTTAGGCCTTTCTCTTTGCAAGGTCGTGGGTTGTTTGTTGAAGAATGTAACTAGTGTCTTTCTTCATAATTGTATTTGTCAAAAGAAAGAAAAAGGAATTTTTATTGAAAAAGAAATTTACTTATTAAAGCATGGGTTTCATGCTTGGGTCAATGGTCAATAGGTTAAAGCCTCCATTGTAGGCTTCTAGGGTTATATCTTGAGTCATTGTCTAGACCCTTCTTAGGAGCCTTGAGTCGAAGAGAAAAATTATTTTATGTATATTCTCCTCCTCCTCCAAAGTCAAGTTCCTAATCTTCAAGTCAGCCTCAAACAAGTTGACAAATCTGCCTCAAACAAATTAACACGTTGGCCATAATGAAGTTGACAACTCGGCCTCATACTGAAGTTTTGAACAACTATAAAAATCCAAGTGCACTCGGCCTATTAAAGAGAAAGTGTAAAAAGTTTTGATATGAAATTTGAAGTAAGACAAGAAGGAATGCGAGAGCCTAGACAAGAAGGAAATATCCAAGAGAAGATAAAAGAAAAAGTTTGTCATGCTAAAGAGAAGAAAAATCATGATGCTTTCTGGCACATGTCATTTTGAAGCCAATTCAGGGACTGACGATGCAAGGACAAAATTGTAGAAATTAGGGGAAAGAAGAAACAAGATTCTAATCGACGACTGACTTGGAGGATGGAGAGAGCTTATGTCTTCAGGTCAAAGGGTCAAGTTTGTCTGAACCTTAATCTGATTCTACTAGAGAAAGAGTTGATTGGGTTTTCCCCTCCATAGGGGTTTTTCCCTGGCCCTGTGCCTACATCTTATGTTCTTGTTGTGCTCATGATCTTCTTGTTTGACATTTATCTTGATCATGAATAGAATTTAATAATAATAATGAAGAATTAATGTAAGGAACATCACAAGAACTTGTCAAAGAAAGAGAAATCTATAATAAGATACTAAACATCTCTTTGCCCTAGATTTCTCAACATGGTTTCAGAGTTTGGTTTCATGGCATAAGAGCAGTAAGAAGATCACACAGGCTTCAAAACAAAGAAGAAACACTACATCTCTAAGACCGAGCTACTAGAAGAAAGGAGAACAAATTCTAGGCACATTCCATTAACCCTTTCCACAGAGACTAGGCTGCAAGCCTGAGCAAGGAAGAGCGAGGGGTTTTGAAGAGCATTAAAGCTTTTCTTCAGAAATCTGAGAGGTTAAGAAAATAGTCCATTCAAGACCGAGTCTTTTGAAGGATAAAGCGAAGTATTATGCTCAGATGTTAAGGTCTGAAATTACTTCAAAAGAATCTGAACCCTCGTGAGATCCGAAATTTTAGAGGCCTGTCCAAGAATTACGAGTTATCGAGTTATATTTTTGAAGTCTCGATATAGCTCTTGAAGCCTACAAAGAATTTACATGACCCAATAACATAGAGACATTCATAATATCATTACAAAACCTTAACAAATACTTCAATCTCCACAAGGTCTATAGTCATTACTAAAATAGACCTTCAGTAATAGCTCCACAATCCCATAAAACAAAATATCTAAGGACTGAAGAGATCTATGAATATACATACATGGAGACTGTGAGACATAAGTGGCAGAGAAGATGATTAAAATGTAAAAAAATTTCATTTCCCACCCCGGTTTTCAGTTTCACCTTATTTCTCCAAAACAGTTAAATGCCCTTTCCCATATCCATACATTCAACAACTGGAAAAATAAATTTTTTCTGAAAACACAAATTCTGGAAATTTTACAGAATGCTGGAAAATGCAGAAATAAAAATCAGCAGGTACAAACAGCGATTAAACATATTGAAACACAGTGATTTTTGGTCAAGGTGACCCTGGAAAAACCCCCTACAACTCTTGGGGAAAACTAGTTCGAAAGTTTCTTTTATTTCTAGAAAATACTTTTTACAGTACGAAAAATATTCAGCAAAAATCAGCAAGCAAACTTTTACAACTTATCTCAGCCTTGCTGAAACTCCGCTGTACAGACTTGCTGAAACTCAGCCTTGCTGAAACTCCGCCTTGCTGAAACTCCGTTGTACAGACTTGTTGAAACTCAGCCTCCTTCTCCTCACTATCCAGAAATCTCCCTTGCTCTCTTGCTCTCCTTCTCTCAATCTGCTCATGAAAGAATTGATGACCTTTTGCCTCATTTTCCACCTTTAATCTAATCCTAAGTGACTTTTGGGTAACCTCTAAATCCAATGCCTGAAATAGATTGAGATCTAGGACTGAGATTAAATGCTCATTTAAATCTCACTTTCTATTTTTTAATTCACCCACTTTAATAAAGACCCACTTAGTCAGTTATTTCCAAAGTCACTTTTCCTTTCTAATTTTTCATTGACTTTATAAAAGTCACTTTAAAAATTAGACTTAGTAACTTTATCACTTAAAGTCACTTTTAAATTAGATTTTAACTTTGTAAAAATTATAAAGTCACTTTAGGAGAAAAATTAAAATCTTTTGGACACTTTTCCCTAGGCCAAAGATCAAAGCCTAAGGGAACCACCTGTCCTCTGGTGCCAAATTTCAACACTCCCTCTTACCGAGGAAGGTGTTCCTCACCACACCCATCTTGTCTCTGAAATAAACATGCTTGCCCCGTGGTAAGGCTTTGGTAAGAATGTCTGCTACCTGCTCATCAGTGGAAATATACTCAAGCTTCACAGCTCCCTTCTGAACATAATCTCTGATGAAATGATATATGATCCCGATATGCTTTGACCTGTCATTAAATACTGGATTCTCCGTGAGTTTAATGCAACTTTGATTATCACAGTAGATCACTGAAGGTCTCAACGGCTGACCAAATAAGCCAAACAACATCTTGCGAAGCCAGATGGTCTCACAACTAGCTAGACTGGCTGCCATATACTCTGCTTCTGCTGAATTCAGTGCTACTGACTGCTGCTTCCGGCTGAACCATGATATTACTGCTGAACCCAACCCAAAACAACACCCTGAAGTGCTCTTCCTATCAGAAGCATAACCTGCCCAATCAGAATCAGTGTATCCTACCAATCTCACTCCATCTCCCTGCCTGTAGTCCAGACCATAATCCACTGTCCCCTGCAAGTACCGCAAAATGTGTTTTGCAGCCACCCAGTGAACCTTCCTAGGCTCACAGATAAACTGACTCATCGTGTTGACTGCAAAACAGATATCTGGTCTAGTGTTGACCAAATACATCAAGGAACCAATCAGCTGCCTGTACAATGTGGGATCCACCAACTCGGAATCCGAAGCATGAAGCTTCTTCCAGTTGGTGATCATCGTGTCGACATGGGTCTACAATCCTCCATGTGGAGTCTGCTAAGGATGTCCACAATATACTTCCCCTGCCCCAGGAAGAAATGCCCCTCCTCCTGCCACACCTCCAAACCAAAAAAGTAATGCATCAAGCCAATGTCCTGCATCTCAAACTCCGTCGCAAGATCTCTCTTGTAGTGCTCTATGAGTCTCTCTGCACCTGTAATGACCAAGTCATCCACATACAGCACCAGAATGAGAGGCTCCTCACCTATCACAATAAAGTAAAGGTTCGGATCTGCCTCACTCTTTGTGAAACCCATCCCCTGCAAATAAGTGTCTATTCTGGAGTACCAAGCTCTGGGAGCTTGCTTCAGGCCATAAAGGGCCTTCTTCAGTCTGCACACATGGGACTCCTTCCCATGCACCTCAAAGCCCTGTGGCTGCTCAATGTACACCTCCTCCTGTATGAAGCCATTGAGAAATGCGGTCTTCACATCCATCTGGTGGATCTTCCAACCCATCTCTGCTGCTATCGATATAATGGAGCGAATCGAAGTATATCGAGCCACGGGAGCGAAGGTCTCCTCATAATCAACTCCCTCTACCTGGGAGAACCCTCTAGCCACAACTCACGCTTTGAATTTCTCAATGCTGCCATCTGCAACATGCTTTACCCTGTAAATCCATCTGGAAGTAACCACGGACTTACCCTCAGGCCTCGGCACCACCTCCCAAACATCATTCTTCATGATAGAAGAATACTCCTCTTGCATGGCCTCTCTCCAGACCTGCTGGCTAGCTGCCTCCTCATAGCTAGAAGTCTTAGAGTCAAGGATGCTGGTAACCATCGCCATATAGCTACAAAATCTCTCAGGTGGTCTACTCTCTCTGATCGGCCTCTTCGGTTCAGTAACAGATGTGGCATCTCTCAAGGTTACTCCTCCTCCTCATCACCATCAGTAGCCTGAACTCCTGACTCTCTGTCTGTTGTCCTCCTGCCTGCACCTGAACCTGTAGAAGCTAAGGTACTGTGTGAACTGTCCATCAGTGGACTCCCTAGTGAACTACTCTGTGACCTACTCGGAGCACCACTCCTCTGGCTCGGTGAGCCACGGCTCACTGATGGACTTGACATCCTCATAGATGTACCTCCTGATCCTCCTGATCCTCCTGATCCCTGCCCACTGGATCCCTGCGACTGACTCAACTGCTGCTGAGGGTCTGGCTGATCCAGATACTCCAACTCTCGTGATCTCCTAAAGGCCCTGTCCTCCTCGAACTTCACATCCCGTCTGACAACAACTCTCCTCTGTGCAGGAATGTAAATCCGAAAGGCCTTTGAGGTCTCACTGTAGCCCACAAAGATACCCTTCTCTGCGGTGGGCTCTAGTTTGGTCCTCTTCTCCTTGGGTATATAGGAGTATGTAATGCATCCAAAGATATGAAGATGACCAATATCAGGCTTCTTCCCAGAGAAAGCCTCCTCCGGAGTCATGTGCCCCAAGGCACGATGCGGACTCCTGTTCTGCAAGTAAACAGCTGTGTTGCAGGCCTCTGCCCACAAAAACAATGGCAACCCCTGATCATGTAACATGGCTTTGGCAGCCCCTATGATGGATCTGTTCTTCCTCTCCGCAACCCCGTTCTGCTGGGGGTTGTAAGGAACAGTGAACTCCCTCCTAATGCCTGCCTCCGCACAATAGTCAACAAACTCTCCAAGGGTGTACTCTCCTCCATTGTCCGACCTTAGGGACTTGATCTTCCGACCTGTCTGTGTTTCCACAAGAGCTCTGAACTCCTGAAACTGCTTGAAGACCTCACTCTTGGTCTTCAAGAAATAAATCCAGGTCCTCCTGGAGTGATCATCAATGAATAAAACATAGTACTCATATCCACTCAAGTAAACATGAGACATCCGACCGCTCACATCAGAATGAATCAAATCAAGTATCCCAGTCGCTCTGTTGTCACTGCTAGGAAAAGGGGATTTGGCAAACTTTCCCATAGCACATCCTCTACAAATATCAAAGTGATCAGTACTGAAATCTGGCATACCTGTAGTGATCTCCCGCAAGGTCCTCAAGGCTCCATGATACATGTGTCCCATCCTGCAGTGCCAAATCTCACACTGCTCAGAACTGCTAGCTCTGCTGTCGGTACTACTGCTCAATGCCAAAAGGGGCTGGAATGCAAACCTGTACACCTTTGCATGGCGTACACCTATCACTCTAGCTGACTCAGATGGAGCACCCCTGGGATACATCAACACCTGTCCTGCCCTGAACAGTACCTCATATCCTCTGTCCTCCAAAGCTGAGACAGATATGAGGTTCTTCCTCATCCCTGGCACATAAAGAACCTCTGTCACTTTCAAGGGAGGTTTGGACTCCCTCTGAAATTTCAGTGTCCCCACCCTGACTGCTCTAACAACTCTGTCATCACCGAGTACTACCTCTACATCAGTGTCACTCTCTGAAAGCTCTGAGAAGTACTCACAGACTACTGTCATATGACGTGAAGCCCCACTGTCTACATACCAGATACCTGTAGATGCTCCGCTAATCGAGGGAAAAGCATGCTCCCTCTAAACCTGTATGGCAGGTGATCCTGCACTAGAGGACTCACACATAGTGAATGCAAACTCCCGGTCAAAACGACCTGCAAAGTCCTCAATATCTGTTGATGCTTCCAAACTCTGGTCCTTCCCCTTCTTCTTCTTCTTCTCTGGACACACAACTGCATAGTGTCCCATCTTTTGACAATTCCAACACTTCACCTTGGAATATTCCTTCTGTGTGTTTACTTGTTTACCTTTACCTTTGCCTTTGCCCCCACCACTGCTTGTGGAAGCCTGCTTCTTCCCTTTGCCTTTCTTGCCTCCTGCCACCAGTGCTACATCCTCATCCTGGTCAACTGGCTTGGCTGCCCCAAGCTGACCTTTCCTGATCTCTGTCTGAATGCAATCATCCCAAAACCTCTCCCATGTGGGAAGGGTCTCACGTGCACAAACCCCATCAGCAAAGTTCATCCATGAACGGGGGAGGCCATTTACCGCAATCTGCACAAACTCAGTGGGTGG
>APFE031630527.1:278548-324397 GCA_000404065.3 Pinus taeda | reverse complement strand
CTCCCTAGTGAACTGCTCTGTGACCTGCTCGGAGCACCACCCCTCTGGCTCGGTGAGCCACTGCTCACTGATGGACCTGACATCCTCATAGATGTATGTCCTGATCCTCATGATCCTTGCCCACTGGATCCCTGCGACTGACTCAACTGCTGCTGAGGGTCTGGCTTATCCAGATACTCCAACTCCCGTGATCTCCTAAAGGCCCTGTCCTCCTCGAACTTCACATCCCGTCTGACAACAACTCTCCTCTGTGCAGGAATGTAAATCCGAAAGGCCTTTGACGTCTCACTGTAGCCCACAAAGATACCCTTCTCTGCAGTGGGCTCTAGTTTGGTCCTCTTCTCCTTGGGTATATAGGAGTATGTAATGCATCCAAAGATATGAAGATGACCAATATCAGGCTTCTTCCCAGAGAAAGCCTCCTCCGGAGTCATGTGCCCAAGGCACGATGCGGACTACTGTTCTGCAAGTAAACAGCTGTGTTGCAGGCCTCTGCCCACAAAAACAATGGCAACCCCTGATCATGTAACATGGCTTTGGCAGCCCCTATGATGGATCTGTTTTTCCTCTCCGCAACCCCGTTCTGCTGGGGGTTGTAAGGAACAGTGAACTCCCTCCTAATGCCTGCCTCCGCACAACAGTCAACAAACTCTCCAAGGGTGTACTCTCCTCCATTTTCCGACCTCAGGGACTTGATCTTCTGACCTGTCTGTGTCTCCACAAGAGCTCTGAACTCCTGAAATCGCTTGAAGACCTCACTCTTGTTCTTCAAGAAATAAATCTAGGTCCTCCTGGAGTGATCATCAATGAATAAAACATAGTACTCATATCCACTCAAGGAAACATGAGACATCCGACCGCTCACATCGGAATGTATCAAATCAAGTATCCCAGTCGCTCTGTTGTCACTGCTGGGAAAAGGGGATTTGGCAAACTTTCCCATCGCACATCCTCTGCAAGTATCAAAGTGATCAGTATTGAAATCTGGCACACCTGTAGTGATCTCCCACAAGGTCCTCAAGGCTCCATGATACATATGCCCCATCTTGCGGTGCCAAATCTCACACAACTCAGAACTGCTAGCTCTGCTGTCAGTACTACTACTCAATGCCAAAAGGGGCTGGAATGCAAACTTGTACACCTTTGCATGGCGCACACCTATCACTCTAGCTGAATCAGCTAGAGTGCCCCTGGGATACATCAACACCTGTCCTCCCCTGAACAGTACCTCATATCCTCTGTCCTCCAAAGCTGAGACGGATATGAGGTTCTTCCTCATCCCTGGCACATAAAGAACATCTGACACCTTCAAGGGAGGTTTGGACTCCTTCTGAAATGTCAGTGTCCCCACACTGACTGCTCTAACAACTCTGTCATCACCGAGTACTACCTCCATATCAGTGCCAATCTCTGAAAGCTCTGAGAAGTACTCACGAACTCCTGTCATGTGACGTGAAGCCCCACTGTCCACATACCAGATACCTGAAGATGCTCCGCTAATCGAGGGAAAAGCATACTCCCTCTGAACTTGTGTGGCAGGTGATCTTGCACTAGAGTACTCACACGTAGTGAACCCAAACTCCCGGTCAAAATGATCTGCAAAGTCCTCAACCTCTACTGAAGCTGCCACGCTCTGGTTCTTCCCTTTCTTCTTCTTCTTCTCCAGACACACAACTGCATAGTGTCCCATCTTTTGACAATTCCAACACTTCACCTTGGAATAGTCCTTCTGTGTGTTACCCTATTTACCTTTACCTTTGCCTTTCTTGCCTCCTGCCAACAGTGCTACATCCTCATCCTGCTCAACTGGCTTTGGCTGCCTCACGCTGACCTTTCCTGATCTCTGCCTGAATGCAATCATCCCAAAACCTCTCCCATGTGGGAAGGGTCTCACGTGCACAAACCCCATCAGCGAAGTTCATCCATGAACGTGGGAGGCCATTTACTGCAATCCGCACCAACTCAGTGGGTGGAATGGCCTCTCCAATTGCTGCCAACTCATCTCTCACATTAGTAATCTTTGTGAGATATCCAGCTGCACTATCATTGCCCATCTTAATGTTCTTCAGTTTCTCCTTCAGGACCATTTTCCGGTTCTCATTGGTACTTTGGTAGAGATTGGACAATGCTGTCCACATCTCATGGGCATTTCTCTTTCCTCTCACACGAGGAATGCAATGGTCTTTGACTCCATCTAGAATCAGTCTCTTACCCTTGTTGTTCTTTTTATTATAATCAGCCAACTGAGTAGCATCAGTAGGTACAACAACAGGGTTCTATGTGGTATGCACCATGATGTCCCAAACTTCTGCCTCCTCAAAAATACTCTGCATTCTCTCCTTCCAAACATTGTAATTGGAATGCCCATCCAACCTATCCTCCACCCTCAATCCCAATGACATCCTGATGTCCTAAAACTGAAAAATAGCACTGTTGTAGTAAAGATAAAACTGATGTTTGTGAAAAATCAGCTTGCTGGAATTTTCTGAGTGAAAAATCAGCAGGCTGTAATTTTCTCCTTGCTGTCCCAAACTGCACTTCAGCACTCAAGCTCTGATACCATGTAGAAATTTCTCATTTCCCACCCCGGTTTTCAGTTTCACCTTATTTCTCCAAATATGTAAATGCCCTTTCCCATATTCCATACATTCAACAACTGACAAAAAAAAAAAAAAAAAAAATCTGAAAACACAAATTCTAGAAATTTTACAGAATGCTGGAAAATGCAGAAATAAAAATCAGCAGGGACAAACAGCAATTAAACACATTTAAACACAGTGATTTTTTGTCAAGGTGACCCTGGAAAAACCCCCTACAACTCTTCGGGAAAACTAGTTCGAAAGCTTCTTTTATTTCTAGAAAATGCTTTTTACAGTAAAAAAAATATTTAGCAAAAATCAGCAAGCAAACTTTACAACTTATCTCAGCCTTGCTGAAACTCAGCCTTGTTGAAACTCCACCTTGCTGAAACTCCGTTGTACAGACTTGCTGAAGCTCAGCCTTGCTGAAACTCTGCCTTGTTGAAACTCCGTTATACAGACTTGTTGAAACTCAGCCTCCTTCTCCTCACTGTCCAGAAATCTCCCTTGCTCTCTTGCTCTCCTTCTCTCAATCTACTCATGAAAGAATTGATGACCTTTTGCCTCCTTTTCCTCCTTTATTCTAATCCTAAGTGACTTTTGGGTAACCTCTAAATCCAATGGCTAAAATAGATTGAGATCTAGGGCTGAGATTAAATACTCATTTAAATCTCACCTTTTATTTTTTAATTCACCCCACTTTAATAAAGACCCACTTAGTCATTTATTTTCAAAGTCACTTTTCCTTTCTAATTTTATATTGACTTTATTAAAGTCACTTTAAAATTAGACTTTGGTAACTTTATCACTTAAAGTCACTTTTAAATTAGATTTGACTTTATAAAAATTATAAAGTCACTTTAGGAGAAAAATTAAATTCTATTTGGACACTTTTCCCTAGGCCAAAAATCAAAGCCTTAGGGAACCACCTGTCCTCCGATACCAAATTTCAACATAAAAAAGCTTTGTTGTAAGATTAGTCTACTATAACAGCGCATAATAAATCATTGAAGAAGGGAAGAACTCGTCTCAAGGAAGGAAGCCATCTAATTATCTTACTCCAGCGTGCAAAAGAAGCCTTGAAGATTTCATTAAAATCAAGTAAGTATTGGTATTTTGTGTTTTAGTCATCAACTAAAAGCATCAAGTCCTATGGAACACAAATCCTTCAATCAAAAGAAGTCTAAGGTATGTACTATATGTTCATTGTCTAGTATGAAAAGTTTTATTTTCTACGGTCTGTAAGTTTCTCTTTGAGATAAAGATTGAATATATATAGAAACACTTACCCCAATAATCTTGTTTCTAACTTGGGTTATCTAGGGTATGACAATTATTTATGAAAATAGATTTAAGTGATGTTAAGATTACCCCTAGAGCTAGTCAGGATTAGTACTCAAAATCCCTTGAAATTCATTCAGAGTAATGAAATCCCTAGATGATCATTATGCTATTATACTTGTATATTTTGGTTTTTCTTGTCAACTAATATTGCAGGAGTGGTAACTTGATAAATCGAGTGGCATGCTTGAGCACGAGTTGACTCATAAGGAAATGAACCATGAAGACGCTATCATAATTCAAAGGGAGCCCTTCAATAATGAAAACCCTACAAGGTTTGTAAAAAGAAGCAACTTCAAGTATGTTCAAGACCACGAAATTTGTAGCTAATCTTTTTCATTAAAAGAGTACAATCATTTTAAAATTTGTTTTGTATTACTAACTCTCTTATGACCAAGGTCTTGAATCATAAAGATTCTTGTTAGGGTGATTAATCATTAGATTGAATCTACCCTTGTAATATTACCATTTGTTCATTTTTGTGAAACCCTAACCTTTAAGGTTCATTGTAAAACCCTAGCCTTTTTTATGGTTAGAGTATGTTGACAATTATAAAGAAACCTTAGTCTACTTGGGGTTCGTTAATAATGTCTAGACCACATAATGATATCCAACTCTCTTGATGTTTAGGATTTTGGTAATGTTATGAAGAAACCCTAGCCTTTTAGGTTTTGTCAATGGTATCTAGGTTATATGATGAGACCCTAGATCTTTAGGGTTTGGTGAGTTAGGGTTTATAACCGTTGTAATAAGTCAATATATAAATTCCTAGGAATGAAACTCTAGGTGTATATGCTTTCGATGAAACCTTAGCTTGGTCAAGTTTTCGTATAGTTAAAGTTTTGTGTTTTGTATCTAGGGTTTACGATGAAACCTTGGTAGAGATTGATATGAAATGCTAACTTGATTGTTGATATACTTGCATTGATGAAATCTAGGGTTTGTGACAAAACCCTAGTAAAGCTTGACATGAATTCTAGGACATAATATTGAAAATGTAAAGTGATATGATTGGATTGCTAACTTGATCTAATTGTTGATATCTAAGACTTTAAGTCTCGATGATGGAATCTAGGGTTTACAACAAAAACTCTAGCAAGTTGTTGAAGTCCAGAATATAAAAGATGTAACCACTGTTGACTATGAACCTAACTAGGTCTAGATATTTGATGTCTAAATCTTGATTATTTTGATGCTTCCATTGGAATGACATGATTTTGATATAGTTGACTCCATGCTTCTATATATTTGTACTTGATTGTACTTGTTGAAGATTTGCAAGTACATAATCTTCATAAATGTTGAAGATGTTCATAATTGAAAATAACTTGACAATAATGATAAGCATGATGAGAGTTGTAAGAATGATGATGACATAAAATATGATTAAATGACCTTGTTGAATTTCCACGACCTTGGGTCTAGGTTAGAGTCTTAAAATCACTGATGCTACCAAACCAAAAATCTCAACCATAAACTACTTTGCACAAAGGAAATATAAAGCAATAAATCGCATATGCACAAATATACACGATTTTTTACAAAATTGTACAATATGTACAATCCCAATCTTTGTTATATTAAACCAAGTCTGAATAATACAACAATCTATGGTATACAACATACAATGACAAACATCATTACAGCTTCGATGTCGTATCTTGTCCTGCCAGTACTTCACTCCTGTACTGCTCACTAGTATTGCCTTAGTCCATCAAGGCCACTACACATCGAGACTCCAAGAGGGTTGCCACCTAACAATGTTGCAAGTTACTTCTGTTGCATGTACATAGGCTCATAAAACTGCTCTCTAGGCTAGCCAATACCTAAGCTCCACTCTGCCTTCTAGTAGCCTCTTTCGTCCATCAAAGAGCTACTCATAAGGTTGCTATCCTTCACCCAATCACGCACCAACAATATTCTTCTTGTCTGCTGCTTTAGGGCTACTTTGGGTAGCAAACAAGCTGCCCTCCAACAGACCTATGGCACCCAATCCAATCACTGTTGATTCTACTCCTAAGTTGACATTTCACCACCACAGAATGTCATCCACATGGCACCAACAGGCTGTTGCAATCACTATCCAGTCTGGTCAAAGCTTGACCCAATACACCTCTCCAAAACATTGTTGTTCACCACGCTTGCTTGCTGCACTATGCAATTCACTCTGCAATTCTAGTTTGGGCATCAACCATCAGCCCTTATCCTCCACGCAATCAACAAGACAAGCCTTATAAGGTTCCGGTCCTCTAAAGTGAGACACCTCCACACCTACGTTGCTCCTTGCTAACTTGTTTAACCCCAACGCAACACATAGAGACAACCCAGCCGCTGGCTATGGCCTGCGGCCTAGCACAGCAACTGTTGTAGGCTTACGGCCTCCTCCAAAACACCACCAAACAGCCTCTACACAGCTTTGTTTTGTCCCTCAGCTCTTCGGCTACTAGCCAGCAACTCAGCCCTTGAACAACAGCGCCTCAGACCTGTCTTAACCATAAAACGGTCCCTTAACAACTTCGTTGTGACCTACAGCTCTTCGGCCCTTAACCACAAAATCTCCACACTGCTTCTCGGCCTCCAAACTTAGAATTTCCAACACTATTCAAGTCATCTTCTGGCTGCAACTTCCTTAGAATTTCAGAGCTCCTTTGGAGATGTATTGCGCACTCAATGGATGCTCAAACAATGATCTTTCACACTCTATTTATTGCCTAAATGAGGGGCACCAACAAATCTTGAAGAGACACATCTATTAGGATTGTTTACACCAAGCCTACATGACTTGAAAACCAATAATTACCTTGTCAACTTCAAAAATTCATTTCTCTCTAACGACAACTTGGAATCGAATGATTCTCGATGCGTTGGAATTGTCTTGCCGAGCACTATCATCCTCATCCATCACATGTCGATTTTTCATCACGGTTTTGACCCAAATCACGATGGGTGCAAAACCCCACACTAGGGTTCCAAGCCCACAAGCTGCCCTTGTGGTGCTTTACCCTCCAAACCCTGAAACCTGGGGCTTGGAGTACCTCCCAAGCTACACAAATCAACAGTTTCCATAAGAAAGAATGATGAAATGAAGTTTTGAAAGATTGAAGGTTTCTCTGATGTTATGAAGCTATTGATCTCCCTAAGTTGAGAGGGAGCTTGAAGAAAAATTAATGACTTGATGAAAAAGGCCATGAGGATGTTTGAGATCGGAGAATAGCTAAAGCACTAATGATGTTTTTTCATGATTGATAAAGTTGTGAAGAAGACTTGGATGTTTTTAAAAGAAGTGTTGAGGCTGAGTTTGGTGTTGCTATAAAAGTTAAAGAAGAAAGCTTCCTAGATGTGTATGAAAAATATGATGATGACCTAGCGGCATCAATATATTTGAGAATCCCAAAGGTTTGAGTTGAATTATATAAATACTGAAAGTTTATTACGAATTGGGGTTGTGATTGTGCACGATCTTTCCGTAAGAAGGTTGAACATTTTGGAAGCATGCTTGGACTGGTGGATATATCTGATTTAGTTTATAAAGGAGAGATAAAGCATCTTAGGGTGACAAGATACTTAGGAGGACATCTGGCTGGCCTATGTGTTGATGTCTAGATCTCGAAGTAGGGAGGGTGGCATTAGTCTTGGAGCTCCGACCTTGGATACGCACCTAGATCCCTGGGTTGGTGTTAGAGCTTAAAAGCCTGATGGTACCTATAGTGGCTAAAGCTTGAGTACACCTTAGTCCCACCCAACTAGAGTACCCTGGTTAGGTATCTAATCTGCAACATTGTGTGTGTTGTGACTCTTTCTAGAATATATCACTTTGAGATCATCCTTGTACCTATGTATATTCATAATTATGAATACCTCCCTAGTTAGGAGGGAGTGTTGAAGAATATAACTAGTGTCAATCTTCATAATTATATTTGTCAAACGAAAGAGAAAAAAAAAATTATTGAAAAAAAAATTGACTTATTAGAGCATGGGTTTCATGCTTGGGCAATGGTCAATAGGTTAAGGCCTCCATTGTAGGCTTCTAGGATTATGTCTTGAGTCATTGCCTAGACCCTTCTTAGGAGCCTTGAGTCAAAGAGAAAAATCATTTTACGTATATTCACCTCTTCCAAAGTCAAGTTCCTAATCTTCAAGTCGGCTTCAAACAAGTTGATAAATCTACTGCAAACAAATTAACAAGTCGGCCACAATGAAGTTGACAAGTCGGCCTCATACTGGAGTTTCGTGTTGAAGAATCTAGGGCAAAGTAGTTATAATAGGATTCTTCTATTAATGATAACAATTTGTGAAGCACTTTTACTTTTCTTGTTAGCTTGATCTTCTTCTTATTATTAGTATGTTATTTTACTTCATCAAACTGCTAGCATAATACAAAAGACAAGAACACAAGATGTTGGCTCTCTGCCAGGCAAAACCTTTGTCTCTCAGAGAGGAAAACCCTTTCTCAAATTTCTCTTATTGAAGCTTCTATTGATAAATGTCAAACCCTAGACCCTTGACAAGAATATCCTCCAAGCACAAGTCAAGTCCTTGTCCTTCTTCTTCTGGCACTTCGTCCTCCTTTTGGCACTTTGTCCTCCTTCTTTTGGCACTTCATTCTTCTTCCGGCAACTGATACTAGTTCTAGATATGCTAGCTCTAGAAGAGATATTCCTCTTTTATCCTTAGTGGACTCTTTCACATATGAGGAGTCCCTTATCTCTTACACAACCGAGCTCTTTCTTGAGATATAGTTGCAGGTCTGATATGACAGCAGTGCAGCCCTATTTCTTCGCACGTTTGAGGGGATTCCTTAGGTGAATGTCCTCTTTCTTCTTCGCTTGAGTGAGCTCCTTCTTCGCTTGAGTGGGAGGCCTTATAGGCCTATTTATCTAGCCCTATATATATATATATATATATATATATGACTGTAGTAGAGGGCTGCTATGACAGCAGAGAGACCCTCTATATCTTCGCACATGTGGCTATAGTTGTCCTTAGAACAGTGCTCTAAGGCTCGATATACTTTCTTCTTTCTTCGTTGCACTAGAGCTCCTTCCTTTGCTTTTTTTTCACCCTTAACTCGTACTTCTATCTTGTTGATTTCAGACGTGATGATCCTTGTCGTTGGAGGAGTGGACAGCCTCTATATATAGAGGTTTGTTCCTCTTTTAGGAAAACATGAGGCTGACTTGTAGACTTGAGGCCGACTTATCATTTACACTTTAGATTGCTTCTTTTAGTGATGTCGTTGCTCGGAGGAGACTTGTGACTTTGCTTGGAGGGATATCTTGGACTCTAATACATAAATATACATGGTGTAACATGCCCTTAAGGGTCTTCAATATTTCTTTTGACTCTTTGACTTCCCTCTAGGACTTTGACATGTGCTAGACCTATCCAATGAGCAAGAAACTCATTGATATAAATAACAAAAATAATATTTTTTCTTTTATAAATACAAAGATCAAAATTACATTTATGAAGACCGATCCTAGTTACACTTTCTTCAACACTCCCTCTTAACTAGGGAGGTATTCATAAATCATTATAGGGTGTTTGGCCATTTTCAATCTTGAAGAATTCACATAAGAGAAACCGGATTGGTAATCCATCTGTTATAGCATCATAGTAACCAACATTGTTTTCATAGGAATGTTAGAAAATTATATATTACAGAGCAATGGAACACATAGAATATTGCATAAATATAAACACAGAAAATGCATAAAACCAGAGAGACATTGATATATGTGGTTCACCCAGTTTGGGCTACGTCCAACCCGAACAGCCAGTCTTTTCTATTATCCAGCAAAATGAAGAGACACAACCTACAGTAGATCCGCTATAATATCCTCTGTTTTCTCTCACAGTCTCACCTCTCTGTTTCTCACTCAAAGAATACACATCTATTACACAACCTCAATACAATGCCCTCATACAAAGAGAGGGTTGCTTTCTAGGGTAAAAATCCTAAACTAAACATAAGTTCTACCTTCAGATCATCCGCCTAATGAACGGCCCAGATTGACTAGAAATTACTATACTTTTACAAGGCATTTTTACATCTGTTTTTAGCTTCGGGGGCGCTGCCCCCGAAACCCCCGTCGAGGGACCGATGGCCCCCGGACCCCCCAGCCGGGGGGGTCAGCCCCCCGAACCCCCTGGGGGGGGACAAGTCCCCCCTGCACCCCGCCGCATGGAGGGGTGTACAAACTTCCTGGGGTATACATCCGGCTGAAACAAAGACCTCTAAATAATCATGCTCCACACCCAACAAGGAAGGCCTTGACTAATAGCTTTATCCCTTATTAGATAAAAGCATAATGTTGGCGAGCCCAAAGATTGTAGACATCTTCATCATTGTCTCTCAAGGTACATATCCACTCGGGTTTCACAAAGTATGACCTTCTAGGACTATTCTTATCTTGGGTTCCTAGCCCTCAAAGAATATCGTTCCTTTTGCCTACTCTTATCTTGAATGCCCTACACATCCTCAAAGCGCATCGGATGCCAAATGATAACCCAATCCTCCATTCTTTCTTCTGACTAGAAGATAAGAATGTTGTGTATATCTCTCCCTCTCAACTGGGGAAGATATGCCCAAGCTTCCTCTAACCAGGAACTTGCCCAAGCTCCTTTATAATCAAGAACTTGTCAGCACTCCCTCTTGGCTAGGGACTCGTCCAGACATCAACAACTTTTTCTTCATGGGTCCTTCATCTAATCGATCTCCTTCTTTCCTTGATGTCATGAAACTTTTTGTTGAACTTCTTCTTTGTAGGGCATCAGCCATCGATCACTTTCCTTCTTAGTTTGTCATGTCATTTCTTCCTTCGTGGAAAGTGGCTTTCTTGATACATGTCTAGATCTTTTTGTCATCTGGCTACTCTTTTGTCATCTTGCTTCATTACCGGAACATTCACCGTGTGAATGCTTTGTGGTGCTTGCTCTTTTAACACTTTGTTCTAGTAGCCCTCCATGACTTCATCCCGATGTGACTTCAAAATTTAAATAGTAATTTTTTGGATGGCTTTTCATCATGGCACCTTGTTGACTTGAATCAGTAACCCGTGACTTCATATCTCCAAGGCCTTTCTAAGTGTCAAGGGTCCTTTGATCTTTTTCTTGCTTTGTTAGAGTTAACGTCCCTTCTTTCAGGAGATATCTTCAATGAGTTTGTCAAGTAATCATTCCTAGTGACCATGGTATTCATTCATCTTTGATCTCTTTCTTCATCTTTTTCTTCGTAGATTGTTTAGTCAACCACCTCTTACTCCTTATGAGGGCACTTCTTCATGTTGACCTTCACTGATGTGTGGCTCATGCCTTCGAGCATGTTTTTAGTGAAAGATATCTCTTGATCATGTTTTTAAAACTATTCCCCATGATTCAATAATACATATGATGACATAACTTAACATAGATGCATACATATCTCATCTTTGTTCTTCTTTTGATCATCTTAGCTTCCTTTGCTGGTCCTTCTAAATTGAGATTGCCTCAATTTCTTTTGCTTCATCTTTTCTTGCCTGCATATCATCCTTTCTTGAATCCCATGAATGGAACTCCTATTGAGACATCTGCTCCTTTATGAATCTTCTATTGAAGATTCTGTCAGAGGATCTTGATGATCCTAGTCCTGCAAATGCTTCTTCCTTGTTGATTGTGGAGGCTTTCTAAGCTTTTATCATGATAATTTTCTTTCATCATGGATGAGGTTATTCACTAGCTACATCCTTCCTACATGAATGCCTTCAACTATTTCTATATCATGCTCCTATATTCTAGAAGATGCTACTAAACCATGCATTCTATCATATTTCTATATGCTACTATGATACTCAAAACTTTGAAAGAAGACTTATGTAAAGAACTTGACTTAGTCATAGTAGAGGTCTGGAGGGTCCTCCTTTTTCTGCTTCTTAAACTTTGAAAGAAGACTTATGTAAAGAACTTGACTTAGTCATAGTAGAGGTCTGGAGGGTCCTCCTTTTTCTGCTTCTTATCTTCTTCTTTCACTTCTTGAGTCATGTGAGCTTCTTCTCTTTTTCTCTTATTGTTGTCCTTCTTAAGCTTGGGACAATCCCTTTTGTAGTGACCATATTCTTGACAGCCAAAGCATTGGACTTTGGACATATCTCTATTGCTTGTCCTTCGTGGACCAAATTTCCCAAATTTTCTCTTTCTCTTGGCCATGCTAGGGAATACTTGCTCCTTTGATCAAATATCATCTTTAGGTTTGAGTCTAGTCTCGTCAAGCTTGCATAGAGAACAAAGTTCACTTAGTGGGGTAGCTTCCTTCTTGGCATATGTACTTGATGTGAAGTTGTCCCAATCCTTAGGTAGATCATTGAGTACCACAGTTGTCATTTCTCTATCAGACATGACTTCTCCTAGTTCTTGAAGTTGATCTCTCATCTCAGATATCTGTTGATTTTTGGTAGCATCGGATGTGCTCTAGCCACGAAATTTGGTGGAGAGGCTAAGAAATGTGAGATCTCCAAAACCCAGAAATCGTTTGGTGAAATTCCACCCTGATGAAGAGATATTCAAATAATTAATATTTTAAATGAGTTCCTAAGTCTAAACTTAGGAAAATTAAAATATTAATATAATATGGGTGAGAAAGTTCTAAGAGACGAGGATCATGCTAGTTCTAATCTTAGCCATTGATTAGGGACTTAATCTCGGCCTTTGATTCGTCAACAGCAAAAGTATAAGAGGAGGCTTGAGGGTCAGTTGGAGATACACTAAGAGAGATCAGTCAGTCTTATTTTCTAAGGCGAGGTTTGCTGAGGAAATCAAGCAAGTGATTAGTTGCAGTGAGGGGCAGTTCAGCAAGGGATTTTCGTCCAAGACTGAAGAATACATAATAGAGAGGCAACACAGTGTTGGAGAGACAGTGCAGGGTCTAGGAGAGCTTACGCAGAGGCAGCAAGGGCTAACACAAAGGATGCAAAAAGCCGCAGAGGATGATGCAGGAAGCGCAGAGGGTTGTAGAGGCTGACAGTGGGTTGAAGAGGTTACGCTGAGGAGGTTCTGTGGGGCAGACTGAAAGCAGATCAGTCAGAAGACGGTGACGCAGTTCCTTAAGGGTGACGCAATTCCAAAGTATTGCTTGGAGCAGCCTTCATTGTCCAACAGACAGTTGAAGTCACTGTGGAGTTGATCATCTGGTTGCTGATTTGCCAGAATATCTGTATCCGGATAGAGGTACTACTGTCGAGGATATTCTCTGTTGGGTGAGCCATTTCTGGCACCCTAGTTGTATTCAAAAATCCGCTTAATAATAAAAAACCCTCTATATGCTACACCGGTTTTCCCGAATTGGATTTTCTCAAGGACAATTGTCCAAAAATAATGGTGTCCCTTGTGGTGACTCAGTTTATTTCAGCTGTTGATATGTATATTTGTGAAGGTTGCAATTGTGTTTACTTCGGTGTTTATGTTATTAAATAACGTGTTAATGTAAAGAACAAGTAGGAGATAGTAAACCAGAGTATATCCTTCCTTGGACTATTCTTATCTTGGATAGCTAATCCTCAAAGAATATCGGTCCTCGACTACTCTTATCTTGGATGCCCTACATCATCCTCAAAGTGTATCGAATGCCAGATGCTTACCCAATCCTCCATTTTGTCTTCCGAAGTGAAGACAAGAATGATGTGCCTATCTCTTCCTCTCAACCAGGGAGGATATGTAAACCAAACCAAGCTTATCTCTCAAATACACAAGCTTCTTATTAAGAAGAGATTTTGTATGTTAGCTACCTACTCATCAATGGAGATATACTGTAGTTGCAGCACACCATCTTGTACTAACTTTTGAATGTAGTGATACTTGTTTATATGCTTTGTCTGTCCATGAAACCCAGGGTGTTCAGACAATCTTATACAGTTGGTGTTATCACAATGTATCTTTGTAGGATCCATTGGCCCTTCAAACAAGTCAAATAGCTGCTTCCTCAACCAGACAGCTTCTCTGCTTACTTCACAGGCTGCAATATATTCAGCCTCAGCACTACTCAAAGCAATCGAATCTTGCTTTCTACACTTCCATGAGACCATGGAGGATCCCAAACTAAAACATCCTCCTGTAGTGCTCCTTCCACCCTGCTCACTGCCTCCCCAGTCAAAATAATATCCAATCAAGTGGACATCATACCTCCTTTCATATTTCAGGCAGTAGTGGATTGTTCCTTGCAGATATCTCAAAATGTTCTTCGCTGCTATCCAATGATCATGCTTTGGCTCCACTTGGAATTGACTAAGAACAATCACTGCAAAACATATGTCTGGTCAAGTATTCACCAAGTACATCAGTGAGCCAATCAACTGTTTATACTTGGTTGGATCCACTAGGCTAGATATGGCACTCATTAGTCTTTTCAAGTTTGTGATCATTAGGGTTGTCATTGGTTTGCAACGTATCATGTCAAACATTTTCAACATCTTGATCACATACTTTCCTTGACCTAGATAGATCTCATCAAGTCCTTGTCAGACTTCTAGTCCCAAATAGTAGTGCATCAGCCCAAGATCCTTCATATTGAATTATGCTGCTAGTTGCTTCTTGCATTCTTGGATTCGACCTTCTACACCTATTAAGAGAAGATCATCCACATACAAAAGAATAATCACAGGCTCATCTTTTACAACCTTGATGTAGAGATTCGGATCAATAGAACTCTTTGTGAAGCCCAATCTTTGAAGGTATGCATCCATCCTTGCATACCATGCCCTTGGTGCCTGGTTAAGGCCATATAATGCCTTCTTCAACCTGCAAACATATGCCTCTCTATATTTGAATTCAAATCCCAATGGTTGCTCTATATAGACTTTCTCATCAATTGTGCCATTCAGGAATGCAGTCTTAACATCCATTTGATGTATATTCCATCCCATCGATGCTGCCAAAGAGACCAGTGATCGAATAGTTGTATACCTTGTTGTTGGAGCAAATGTTTCTTCATAATCAATGCCTTCTTGTTGAGAGAAGCCCCTAGCCACCAATCTTGCCTTATACTTGTCATTACTTCCATCTGCCGCATGTTTAATCTTGTACTGCCACTTGGAAGTTACCACAGACTTGTCTTCAAGCCTAGGTATGATCTCCCATACCCCATTCTTCATTATCGATTGGTATTCTTCGTTCGTAGCGTCTTTCCGTTCTTGATGATTGACATCTTCCTCAAAAGTGGATGACTCTGCTTCTATTAACTTTGTCATATATGTTGCATACCCTTAATACCTTTTGGGCTCCTTGCTTTCTCTAAATGTGCCTTTAGCTGCTCCATGACCCTCTGCATCTAATAGGGTGGATGCCCACCAATTAGGTCTCTTTCTAGACTCGGGGATTACCACAAGTTGTATAGGTTCACTAGGACCTTCGTCTTCATGATTTGATTCTTCTTCCTCCCTAATAACTTCCTCTTCAATAACCGGAAGTTCTTCATCGTCAAAGTCCATAGGGAGATCTTTTGATTTCTTGAATGCAATACTTTCGTCAAATATCATATCTCGACTGGCTTCTATTCGATGTCCTTCTTTTATGTAGATCCTACAGGCCTTAGAGGAATTACTGTAGCCAACAAATGTTCCTTTCATGCCTGATGAATCCAACTTCTTTCTCTTGTGTTTCGGTATATGAATATAGACAAGACAACCAAAAATTCGAAGATGATCCACGCTTGGTTTCTTCCCAGTGAATACTTCTTCAGGAGTCAAGTTATCTAGTGACCTGTGGGGACTTCGATTTTGTATCTATACAGTTGCCTTTTTTTATTCACGCCACAAAAATTTCGGAAAATCTTGATCATGTAGCATAGCTTTTACACTTTCTTCAATGGACCGATTCTTTTGTTCAACGACTTCATTTTGCTTGGGACTATATGGGACTATTAGCTCTCTCTTAATCTGAGACTCCTTAAAGAAAGCTATAATTTCCTTGCATGTATATTCTCCTCCATTATCAGACCTTAATATCTTGATTCTCCTTTCTGTAAGGTTCTCTACTTCAGCTTTGAATTCTTGAAATTTGATAAAAACTTCATCCTTGGATTTCATTAAGTAAACCCAAGTTTCCTTGAATGGTCATATATAAAAGTGACATAATATAGATGACCTCCAAGTGACTTTTGAGTCATGGGACCACAAACATCGGAATGAATAAGATTCAAGATTTCTTTTGACCTTGAAGTATTGCTTCCAAATAGTCTCTTGGTGTTCTTACCCAATGCACATCCCTTGCATACTCCGTCATGATCTTCTTTCAGTTCGGGGATGCCATTCACTATTGAATTTAGGGTTGGTAAGATCTTGTAGTGAAGATGACCAAATCTTCTATGCCAAAGTTCACATGGGATAACTTCAATGTGAACCAATGCTTGAGCAAGGGGAGTTAACAATCTATAGAGTCTTCCTTCACGGATCCCAATCATTCTAGCATCTTCTATTCTTGAGTTTTTGCCCCATACTACAACTTTTCCATCAATGAAAGCGACTTTATCACCCTTGTCTTTTAGACATGAAATGGAAAGTAAATTCTTGTGAAAACCTGGAACAAATAAGATATTGTTGAGATGAATGTTTCCTCCATTCTCCAGCTCAAGTGAAGTTGATCCAATTCCTCTCACAGGGTAGCTTTTATTATCACCAAGTTATCAGGAGTAAGAGGACTTCCCTTTTGATAATGTCTTCAATTGCTTATGTTGACCAGTCATATGCCTTGATGCTCCACTGTCGATCACCCAAATATTCTCATCTTGAAATGTGCCTGTGAGTGTTGAGAATAGTCCATCTTTTGTAGATGTCTTGGTTACTTCCTTCTTAAAAGAAAATAGGAGATCCCATACTTCTTTTATGCTCTTCTTGAGTTGACTTACCACCTTCGTACACTTCTTTAGGAACTTCTTTAGTGTAGTAGAGATCTTCATTATGCCCTTAGCTAGCCTTAGCTTTGAAACCATGTTGAGAAATTTATAGGGAAATAGTTAGGATGATTTCTCTTTCTACGATCACTGCTTGTGATGTCTTTTTAATTATAAGATTTTTTAATTATTAACAGCTACCAAAACAAGAAGAACAATAGTACACAAGAACACAGAATGTAGGCTGCAAGCCAGGGCCAAAACCTCTCCACTTGAGAGGAAAACCCGCAAATCTCTTCTCTTCTTATAGATTCTTCAATTAACGAATTCCAAGACCTCTAGACCAAGACCAATACCCTTCAAGACCAAGTCCAAACATTTCCTGATGATATGCTTCCTTTGTCCAAGCCAAACCCAATCAAATTTCTTCCAGCCACACAACTTTGACCCCCCAACCTCATAATTTCGACTTCTATGTTGATTTGGGGTAGCATCGAATGTGCTCTAGCCACGAAAAATTGGTGGAGAGGCTAAAGCACATGAGATATCCAATACTCAGAAATGGTTTGTGCAGATTCTAAACAGTTTGGGAGATATTAAAATAATTAATATTTTTAATGGAGTCCCTAAGTCTAAACTTAGGGAAAATAAAATATTAATGTGAATTAATATAAAACTGTGTTAGAAGGGTCCAAAAGTCATGGATCAAGCCAGAGTTAATCTTAGCCGTCGATTAGGGACTTAATCTCGGTCGTTGAATTGTCAATGAGAAAAGTATAAAAGGAGGCTTGAGGGTCACTTAGAGAACACACCGAGTTGATCAAGATTTCAACTTTCTGGGGCTGGGTTTGCTGAGGAAGTCGAGAGAGTGATCAAAGTTGCAGCTGAGGGGCAGTGTATACAGAAGCAGAGAGGCAGAGATAGCACCAGGAGGATCAACGCAGTAGCCGAGAGTGAGGGACGCAGAACTAACTAGGGGTTCATGCAAAGCCAGCGAAGGCTCACACAGAGGCTCAGAGGGCCAATGTGGGTGACGCAGAGGGCTGACGCAGTGCCTCCAAAGGCTGACGCAGGCCAAGCCAGAGTGGCACTAGGCAAACGCTAGGCCAGAAAGGGTTGACGCTGTCCCTAGAGGCTGACGTTGAGGTTTCGTGGGGCAGGTTGGAGCTATGAAGTTGTCGAAGTGATTATCCGAGGTTTTAGCCGAAACACCTGTCTCCAACTGAGAGGTACTATTGCCGAGATTATTCTATGTTGGGTGAGCCAGTTTTGGCACCCAAACGGTATTCAGAAACTACATAATAATAAAACCCTCAAATAGTTGCACGATTTTCCCGCATTGGGTTTTTCCGGGGACATTAGTCCAAAAACAACAGTGTCACTTGTGTGCTTATTTTGTTTCCTTCAGTTGATGATCTGTAATGTGTCAATCATGTACTTGTATTTATTTACAGTATTTAAATGGTAAATAACTTGTTAATTAACAGAACAAGTAGGTAGGAATAAATTAGTAAAGTACATGAAGGGTTTCTAATAGTTAGACTTAGAAATTCCAATGCTCTACTGCAAGTCTGAAATTTTCGGCCCCCAGCAACTGTTGTTGCAACCACACGGGTGAGCGAAATTAGCCCACCGAGGCCTCCTAGCAACTTTGCTTACCTTGCTTCCTTGTCTAGGGCTTGTAGATGACCTATTAGGTCCTTCTTGCAACAACTTTGCTCCTTTTCCAGTAGATAGAGGATTTTGACCTTGAAGCAGCAAACCCTAGCGTCACTTTTTCGAACATGTGACAGAGAATTAGCCCAGAAACAATCTTTCTTCGTCCTTTTCCTTCTTCACTAGCCTTCTTGCTCTTCTCTTTCACTTGAATGAGTGAGTGATGAATATGTCTCAAGGAGGTCGAGTTCCTTCCTCTATATAGGTTTCTCAAGGTGGACGTGGCTCCTCAAAATAGGCCGACTTTCCAACTGTCACGCCGACTTGGTCTTGAAGGGTATTTTGACACTTTTAATGACAAAAATAATTTTCCTTACAAGTTACAATGTGCCCGATGGGGTCTTCAACTTAAGACTATGACTCATTTGACTTTTTGACCTAGGACAAACCCTAGAAGCACTCAATGGGTGCTTGACCTCTAAAATAAAAGACCTTGAGCATGAAACCCATGCTCAAAAATAACAATAATAATTTTTCTTTCATTTTACAAAATACAAGAATCAAAATTACTTTTCATATTTATGAAGACCGAACCTAGTTACACATTTTTTTCAACATATTGCAAGTGATAAAATCATTGTGCAGACCCTACTTGCGACCCTCTCTCACGTGCCTCCTTTTATAAAATGAAAAACCATCCATTATACCATCTCACTCTGTCTCCAACAAGTGAGAGGGTGACCTCTCCTCTGGCTAAACTAAGCATTTGCAACCTATTTTAAGTAACCCAGTAATCATCACTCTTGTTTGGTTGGATAGATGGTTCACCCCCGCGTCGCTCAATGATGTATACTCATTCAACCTATGTCCATTCTTTTATATGCTTCTACGCTCAGCCATCAAACTACCTTATTCAAACCCTCCCCAAATGTGCCTTGACCTTAATCTAAGCTTCAAGACTGGCCATTTGGGGTTTCTTATACCCTTACCTTAGCGTATTGTTTTGAGACCCTGACTTCCACTTGGCATAATCTAAGCCCTATTAAATTTGGTCACGGTTATCAAATCAAGCTAATGCCCACGACTTGATTCTATATGCGCTTAGGAGGTTGCAATCTAGTTGAGGTTTAATCATTGTTATTTGTTAACACCGTAGGGTTTGTTGGAAATGTAACTAGTTTCGATCTTCATAACTGTTGTTGTACTCATTTCAATATTTATCTTATGTAATAAACAAAATAAGAAAAAGAAAAATTTATTATTTTAAAGCATGGGTTTCATGCTCATTATTGATGGTCTTCTAGGTAAAAGCATGTTCTTCATGCTTTTAGGGTTTGTTAGGTCATAGGATTTATTGTCATGAGTCAAGAGAGTCAACATATGATTATAAGATACATCCAAGCAAGATGTAACTTGCAAAAGAATTTATTTTGAGCCTAGAAGATCCTGGAAAGCTGTAAAGCACAAGTCGGCCCTGGCAAAGACAAGTAGACCTAGAGAGGGGCAATTCGACCTCTTGGAAAAGCTACATAGGGACATCTTCGATCTCATCTGATACCTCATCATCTCAAGCTCGATTTGCTATAAGAAGGACGAAAAAGAAGAACGAAGGACAAGAAATCAAGAGCAAAGGAAAGATGAGATTTGGGCATTTTCTCTCACATGTGCGAGTTTCTGGAGTAGCAGTGGGGGACGAAATTTCTGAAGTAACTGCAAGTTCAAAAATTTGTTGCAGGGGGGCCGAAATTCTAGGTTTGTTGCAGTTCAAGAAGGGTTTGTCTCTAATTGGCTCGATTTGACTTTGACCTAATTGGAAGGTCTCTTTGAAGGGTTGACTTGGCGCTGGAGGAGTTGGTCTAGGGTTTTGGGTCTTGGTTTTCTCATTTGAAGATTCTATAAGTAGAGAAGAGATTTTTTGGATTTACCCCTTAGAGAATTTTTGCCCTAACTTGGAGCCTAAATTTTTGTGTCCACCATCTTTACTATTTTGCTCTTTGATAATTGTTTGATGAAGAAGAACTAATAAAGAAAACCCAAGGTGGTAAATAAAGATCACAAGCAATTATTAAGGTTAAAGGCAACTTTGAATTAATAGCTACCATACTGTATTTTCCAACAGGGTTTTCCCCCTTTGAATGATGCGATTGCATTTGTTTTGCCTTGAATAATATGATGTTTGACCCATGAAGAAACCTCACGCCATGCTTTCAATCTAGGATTTCCTTGACATTTCGCTTGGAAAAATTCATGGTTTGAAGACTTAACCAGGATGACACATTTGCGAATGACATATTTCAAACCCAGTATTCAAACCAACGCAAGGCGCAAGTTGCATGTGTATTCCCTTGTCGAGCTAAAATCCACCCTTGTGTCGTATGTCGCATACCCAACTCTCATTCGAAGGAGCAATCTATATTAAAGTTGTGAGTTACAACTGGTATAAGGTCACAGTACGCACTCTTAGTATGAGTGTCTATTATATGACCTGCGATGGGATGATAAGGTGCAACCTACCTCGAAAACTAGGTTTGCGACTTGGACATACTAGTCATGCTAGTGGTCGCAAGTCGCATTCCAGGCCATAGAACTGCAGTAGGAAAATGTGACCATACCTTATTAAGGAAAACTACGACCTACTCTATTGAGTGAAATTGAGACATGCTCTATTGAGTGAAATTGTGACCTATTCTAAAATCTGAAATGTAACTTGCCCAGCTCTGCAATTACATTTAATTTGCAAATAATGCAATTGTAGGTAACCTTCAAATGGGTGGCTCATGTGTAAAGAAAATTTGAGCCTATGAAAGAGCATTGTCCTCACAAAGAAGAGATTGCAATGGTTTGATCATTATGCTAGCATTGGAGAATCCAAGCACAAACATGATGTCAAATCAATTTCATAATTCGTGTTCGACTGCATTCAATGATAGCAAGAATAAAGAGTTGACAAATAGTAGATTTAAGACAAAAAGTCAATGCACATTGACTTATACAAGGGAGTGATATGATGAAGCATCATAGCTAGAAAATTAAACACATTTAGGACATATTACAACCCCCCTTTTACTTAGGTTTTGATGCATTTTGGGATGAGTTTTGCAAAGACAGTGATTTTATCACCAAATTCAGTTACTTGTTGGTACTATGAAAGGTGTCGGAGCTAGAAAACTCTCTACTAATGATATTGAAAGAATCCTCAATGCACAAAAAATGACAATAGCACCACCCATAGCCCCTACCTATGCTTAAAATGATTAAACAACCAATATTACCAGCAGCAAGGTGCACTCTTTGCAGTGTGTGTTTGATGATCAAAAGTCGTATTTCCCCACTTCGAGGATGCCTTTGATAAAAGGGACAAGACGGATTTAAAGACATGACTAAAGGGATAAAAGTCCCAAGAACAAAGAATGATAGTTATATGGAAATCCTACAGCTACCTTGTGCCCTGTTGTCAACCAAGATGTACAACTTAATGTGGGAAAAGTCTTCAACTCCACAAGGTGTAGTCTTCAAGGTGCAACGCTCAGAGAAGGGGTTGTCACCTATTCTCAACTCTCTTCATTTAAGGTCTCTCCTAGTTAAACTAAAGGGGGTAGTCCCTAAATGTGATTATTAAAGGAAAACTTGTTTGAGACAACAATTTCTAGGAGATAAAGGGCAAGGCAATTACCACTCAATCTAAATTGAATTAAAGATTGATTAGCAAGTATGAACATTAATGAGCAAATATTATTGGGATAGATTCGATTATATCAATATGGCACCCAATAAGATAAAAATGAGAGACCAGTGCCTTATGAACAATGCTCAAATAAAGTTGCAATACTTACAAGATAAGAAAATGATGCTTCAAGTTACAAGATAGACAATGTTGCAAGACAAGTGTTAGTGGAACGATATCACAGTATTGAAATATGAGCAATAGAAAGACTTGCAATATAAATGAGACTTATACTTGTAGTTTTAAAAGAAACACTCAAACAAAATAGAGTTGATATCAATGAACAATCCGCAAGTAACTAAAATGACAAATACAAGAGCAATACAATGTAATACTTGCAAGTAAAATGAAATGCTCATAATTAAACCTATGCAATGAACAAATGCAAGATGAGACAAAGTGGTCTTGGTAAATTTTAATTATATGCCTAATAAATGGTGAGACTTCCCCTCAATTTCTCAAAACTTGGTAAGGACTGAGATGAATTGCAAGAAGGCTAAGACGAGAAGGCACTTAGTCCATTATTAACGATACCCACCTAGACTCCAAGACAACCAACGTGCCTTTGTTCCTACAAGGGCTCAACTATTGTGAGGTCATGTGTTTTAACCTTTGCTCCAAACTCAAATTTATCAAATTGAATGAAAGTTAGGGAAAGTTGTCCTAAATTTTCTATCAACCAAGCTTATGTGTGGAGGTAAATTTTAGAAATGTAGATCTAGATCTAGATCTAAAATGAAAATTAGATATGAAAGTTAATACAATGCTTCAATAAGCTACAATTAGAACAAGATGCTTCAAAGAGTGAAATGTCTTAAGATTTATCAATATACCAATCCACTTATGATCATGATTAAGATAAGTACAAAATTATAATAAGATTAGCTTATTACAATGATCAATGGAGCAAGTAAAAGTCACTCAATGTATTAAGATTTATCAATATACCAATCCACTTATGATCATGATTAAGATAAGCACAAAATTACAATGAGATTAGCTTATTACAATGATCAATGGAGCAAGTAACGATCACTAAATGAAACAAAGTGTCAGATAGATCTAAAGATTAGAGAAATAACACAAGTGCTTCAATAGAAACCAAGATGCTCAAATATTAATTGAGAATATTACTTCAATGACCAATAGAGCAAATGCAAACTATACAATGAAGCACAAGTACTTATGATCAATAAAATTTAAATTATGGCAGATGAGATTGCTAAAGGGACTTCTTCAACTATAATGAAAATGAGGTCAAGACAACAGTTACTCAAATGAAAACTAGATCAAATAGCCAATGAAATCACAATAGCAATTAGATCAAGTAATTAATAATGAAGTGTAGATCTAACAATGACAAAGTGAAGAAATTCAAGAGATTAGATCTAAAATGCAATGAAAATGAAACTAATCAAATGATAGCAAGAGAACAAGCTAGAGATTAGATCTAGAGGCTAAGATAACAATGAAATCAAAACTAAGCTAAGAAGTTAGTCACCACTACAAGAAGTCTGGTGACTAGCAAAAATAAATAATTCCTCAATAAATAATTTAACTCCTCCCAAAGATATGAATTGATTTTCCTCCAAATAAATTTATTTCCAACAATTTACTTGTTCAAACTCCAAGAGGAAAACTACGCATGGTTTTCATGGAAAACCTCTTATGCTTGCAACTAAAAGGTAGGAATGAAAATTTTGATTTATCAAACCTCCAAAACTTTTCAATTTCCCCTTCCAAAGATTTTTGCTTAAGCTCCTTGACGTCCAAGAGAGAATAAATTTACGCAATAGATGAAGGAAAAACCTTGCGACTAGGAGGTGGAAGCCTCAAAAATTAAATTTTAAAATCCTAAGCCTCGAAATGCTTGATTTCTTCAGAAGCTATCAAGGATAACACTGAAGAATTTTTGCAGAACTTTCCAAAGCTTTTTGTTCAAGGAAAAGGAGGAATATTTTTTTTGCATGCGGTGCGGCTAAAGGGAAAATGGCTTACAAAATGTAGACGACTTCCAAAAATATTAAATTTGAAACTTCCCTAGCCTCGAGTGATAAATTGATTGAATTTCTCCTTGGAAAATTATATTTTCTTCAAACCCTAAAAAATGTCTTTCACCCAAGTTGCCTTATGTCAAGGGGAGAAGAAATTTGCGTCTGAGAGATAGAGGACTTGCAAAATAATTCGATTTAACTTCAAAAAATTGCAAACGATTTCTAAAATTTTGATTTGCTTTCAAAAAATTGAAAACGACGCTCAAGAAATTCGATTTTTTGCTTCTAGAATGAGGACAGTTCCCAAAAAATTTACTCAAATCGATCTCCTTTAAAACCCTAGTCGTTCAAGAAAAGAGAGGGTCTAATCAATGAGGAAGTTTATAGCTATAAACAAATTTTAATTTGTCCTTTGATCCCAAGCTTCTTCCTACAAAAAATTATCAAGAAATTTCCAAATCCAAACCCTTACTCTTGTCTTCAGATCTACAAGAAAATAAAGAAAAAACCAAGAAATATATACAAGAGAAATATACAATAGGGTTAGAGAAATATACAATAGGGTTAGTGTATATTATATATATATATATATATATATATATATATACAAAATTTACAAATTTATTTGTCTAAAGAGCATGTGTACAACTCCACTCCTGGGTAGAGAAATATAGCTCTATTTTAGCCAGATTATTCAATTAAACCTCAATGATAGGGAAAGCAGATAGAGATAAATAATAATCATAAGCTATGACCAAGAAACCCCTGCAAAAATTTCATTAGATAAGTCTTTAGAAGCAATCAAAGTAGGCTCTTTTGCTTCTACTACCTTGGAATCAATTGGTTCAACCGACAATGTCCCCAAACGCCCAACATCTGAATCACAAAAATGAATCTCTACACACTCAAGATAAAATTGTTAGATCACAAGGAGATAGATAACACAATGAAATAGAGGCCTAGGGTTTCAACCGAAAACCCATTAGCGTCGCTAATTCTAAAGTGTTTCTACAAACTCAAATGCTAATGCAAGATAACTGTACAAATAATAGATCCACGAATTGGCAAAAGAAATAACAGTTTTTTAATTATAACCAGTAGAGCATTAAGAACAAAATTCAGAAATTTGTTACCATAGAAATCGGAAGAGGAACACCACCATGATTTAGCCCCCAAAGACTCTCTTTATTAATCAGAAAAAATATCCAGTACAAGACTGTAGCAGAGCTTCCATAGCTAGATCCTTCCAACAATTTGTATCCCTTGATTGCTTGCGCAGATCTCTTAAGGGGAAATTCTAACGATGCTAGAATGCTCAAAAATATACTCTACTCGTGAAGTAGTTGACTAATCTTCAAATGTACATTTGAGTGGTCAACAGGACCATTATTAATATTTGAACAAGCAAGAGTATTGGTAGTTCTTTTGGACTCTACTCTTATTTTCATACTCCATTAACCTCTTTGAGGCTCAGAATGATCCTGCACAAACCACATACACTGACAATGTTGTGGTGTAGAAAAGCACTGTACAGGGGTCTAAATTAATATCTTGCTTTCACTCAACCTGTTATGTTTCTAATGTTATTCTTTGACTGCAATATATATGACCATGTGATTTGCATGCAGGTGAAGGAGGGATCAAGATTGTTGACCTATGAAAAGGGGGATAGGATCTAGTTGAGAACAATAAGCCTTGATATTGTCAACGCACCAACAAATTGTCTTATAATGCATCTTTTTCGAACTAAGAAGCCTGTGGGCCATTAATGTTAGCTAGGGGTTTCTCACGAAGGCTACACAACTAGGGTTTTGAAGGACCATTCGACAATCCCAAAGGCGCGACATCACAAGATGGTTGAATGATTGATTCCATGAAAATGAGGCACAAAGACAACTGACATACATTTTGCGAGGGTTGGATCAATTGTCACAGAATGGCCCCATATAGTTGCCCAAGGCAATATGTCAACAAAGTTGAAGAATGTTGGTATTGGTCTTAAAACCAATCTACTTGATGACAGGGGCAGTAGCAAGCATGCACATTCAATACAACAAATGAACATCACACTTTGTTCATCATCTCATGCAAGATTCCATGGCTTTCTAGTAGCATTGGCAACAAGTACTTTAGGGCTTCAAATAACCATCTCTACTCTCCTCATAATTTCTCCTTTCATAGTCTAAATACTTCCTATCATAATGTCAACAGTGATGCAGACTTCAGAGATCAATTGGGCATGTAATAGTCATTACACATGAGAGAGTCGTGAGGAAGTTCAAGAGTCATGAGGGTAGGTGAAAGGTCATAGTAGGTGAATAATCACCTCATTTCTACAAATATAACATCATGTCTCATTTGAAAGTGGACGTTTAACACTTGAGCTAGGACTAGAATTAGATAGTTGATATGACGAAGCTAGAGGCACTTAGAGCTTGGTAGCTAGTAGGGTGAGATGTGGTGAGGCTAGGGATTTGCTTTGAAAATGGTATGAACAACTCATGTTCCATTATTGGGCTTTGATGGTTCCAGGACATGTACTTGTATTTGCAGCAACATTAATAAGGAGTTCTCTTTCGGCATTGATTCCCCTGCACTTCCATGGTGGTTATAATGGCTATCTAGTATTTCCATTATGTGTATGTGTGCTTGCATGTGGGTGATTGATGATGAAAGACATATGTCTCCTTGTTATTGTACATTGTATCTCAGTTGAACATTTGATGAATATCTAATAGAAGAAAAAGAATTGATTATGTTTTTTTCCCTCTTGCAGGGTTTTTCCCTAGTCTCTGACCAAAATCTTGGTGTCTCTATTGTGTATGCTTTTCTTTTGTTGTTCCTTACTATTTTGCTACATTGTTGATGTTATTGTTCTCTCTATATAATTGCTAATGATGATATAATGATATGGGGTGAATGTAATGTGTAAATTGTTGAAAATGTTTTAAAATGTAATTACCTACAGCAGACAACAATCTAGCCCTAAAATTTAACATGGTATTAGAGTTGGGCTAAAGAAAAGTCATTGAGATCACCCCCTTGAAGACACCTATGATGGATTTCTAGATCAAGCAAAGTGAAAGACATGAGGATGTTGGATGTTGAGAAATCTAGGGCATTAAATAAATAACAATTTCTCTTCTTGATAATTGCTTATGATGCTCTTTCTATTCTTAATCTTATAATCAATTCTTCGTTAGCTTATTAATGTGTTCTTTCATCAAGACAATTACAATATGCAATAACAAAAGAGATAAGTGACACAGTATATAGGCTTCTCCAACCAAGGCCAAAACCTCCCACCTCTTGAGAGGAAAACCGGATCAAAATTATTCTTCTAGATCTTCTATTGATAAGTACCAAGACTGTTACACAGACCCTTGACTCTAGTATCCTTCCAAGAACCTTGTCACCAACCTTGATACCCTACCTCTTCCTTCATTCTGCCTTTCTCACACTGCTTTCCTCGGCTTCTTCTAGAGAAACTCGATCTCTATCCTTCTTACTGCTTTTCCTCGGCTTCCCTAGAGAATCTTGGTCTCTAGGTCTTTACTTTGACCTCCCATAAGGGTCTTTCTCTAGCTTCCCTAACTTCGCACTTCCCAAAAGATTTTGTTGCCCAAACTTCACACTGCCCCAGAAGATTCTACTGCCCAAAAGAAATTTCGTTGTCCCAGAAGATTCTGCTGCGCAAAAGAAACCCTTCTTGTCTTCATATAGCCCAGAAGAAACTTCACTTTTCTTTCTTTCATACCCCTCTTTCAACTCCTTCACTCTTCCTTTTTACCCTATCTTCGCACTTCTTCTTATCTCAAGTACGTCGAGTTTCTTGTCTTCAAATAGAGGACAAGTTAGGCTATATATACACCTCTTTCGCTGCCCTTTAGGCCGACTTGACAACTGGAGTTAGGCCAACTAGATCTAGCAGCTTCCTTATCGTTTGTAGGCCGACTTGAAGAGGTTTGGTGACAAGTTCTTGGAGGATACTTTACATAGATAATATTGACCTTTTACAAAGTGTAACATGACTTCATTTACACGACAATGACTCTTACATATGACTAGATGACAAATAAATCCTAAAGACTCTCAATTGGAGTCTTGACTCAGAAACAAAAACCCTTGCACATGAAACCCTTGAAGCAAGTCAATAAAATAATTTCATTTTTCTTTGTTTACATCTTATTTCGTAAAATCATATTTACATGTCCTTATGAAGACCGAACCTAGTTACACTTTCCACACTCCCTCTTGACTAGGGAGGTATTCATAATTGGCACCTTGGACTTTCTCAATCTGAAGAATCTCTTAAGAAGAATTCGGATTTGTAACCCATTTGTATAGCATCATATCAACCAATATTGTTACATAACAAGGCCTTGACTAACAGCTACATCTCTCCACAAGATTTGAGGTCAATGTCGGTGAGACTAATGATTTATAGACATACTCATCATTGTCTCTCTCGGAACATACCCCACCCGGGTTCTTATCTTGGACTCCCCAGTCCTCAAAGAATATCGCTCCTCCACGACTGCTCTTTCATGGGATGCCCTATCTCATCCCCAAAGAGTATCGAGTGCCAAATGATTACACAATCCTCCATTATGTCTTCCTAGGTGAAGACCAGAACAACATGTTTATCTCTCACTTTCGAACCAGGAGGACATATTCCATTAAAGGAATGTATTCATTCCTATCACACAGGAATGTACCTAAGCTCCTTGCTTAGGAATTTTTTCAAGTTTCTTCCAAGTAAGAAACTTCTTCTCAAACTCCCTCTTATCTAGGAACCTACTGCAGCTCCTCATGTGGAAATCCTGGAACAATCAGTTGTTTGAAGAGCTCCTTCCTTCGATGTCATGAATTTCTTCTTCGTCAGGGAGCCTTCATCTTTTGGGAACTTCTACATAGGGCTGTAATGTTGAACATTACAAGGGCACAAATCATCCGTCACTTTTATCCATCAATTAGCCATGTCCTCAACTCATTAGAAAGTGATCCATCAGATTTTCCATCTGTCTTTGCTTCATGTCATTCTGCTTTCATGCCATATTTCTCGGAAGGACATTACACTCTTCAATATGGTCTGCTTGGAAGTCATCCACAGATTTCCCTTTAGTAGTCCTACATAAGCCCATCCAAATATTAGTTCAAAAATTAATGAACACTTTTAAATCAAAATTACCTTTACATTTCTGATGATCTTTCACCATGACATCTTCCTGTAGGTATCAGCATCCTGCATGCAGATTGACACCTCTCTCACTAATATCCATTGTCAAGGGTCTCTATTTTTTTTGTCTTCCATCAGAGTCTTCACATGCTTACGAGAGATCTTCTAGTCAAATTTTCTTGGACTTCAAAAGTTGAGTGCCTTCTACATTCATTGCATATTATCAAGATCTCTTCCTATCTTTTCTCACACACTTCATTTGTAGGAGCTTCCATTCAGAGTTCCTTAATTGTAGTCAGCTTCCTTATGATTCATATGAGAACATATTATGTTGATTTCATCTAGTGAGACTTATGCTTTGCTACAATCTTTCGAAGGAGGAGATTCTTTCTTCTTTTGATTTCCCAAGATGGAATCTGCAACCATATGACATGACTTTCATAAAAATCTATGTAAGCATACATAACTCATCTTCCTTTTGGTCATCCAGAGTTCCTGTAGCAGCTTCATTCAAAAGGACCTTATCCTTCAGACATGTTTTCATGTTCTGTCATCATACCATCATTCCTTGAATCCCACGAGTTGGAATTCTTGATGAAAACTTTTGCTTCCTTTCTCGATCGGTGAATCCTTTGATGAGGATTCCATTAGATAGACTTGATGATCTTTCATATCCTCACCTGACAGATGTTTCCTTATTGACCATGATGATCCTAGTCAACGATGACCTCTGCTTCCCTAATGAGGTTTCCTAAGAGCTTCCTATTCTTTGTAATCAGTAGAATTTGTACCAGATATACTTTCTACTTCCCATGTCATGAGCTCTTATTTCTAATGCTTCTATTAAGATGCTACCTTCTAATCAAATGCATCTTATCTTATATACATTGTTTTCTATCTATAAATTTACAAGCAAAAAGTACCTTTCAATGAAGAAGATTATCTCAGTCATAGTAGAGATCTTTTACTTCTTCATTCTTACATTTCTTTGACTCGGGATCTTTAACTTCTTCAGTAATGTGGGATTCTTCCCTATTTCTCTTGTCCTTACTTCGCTTAGGACAATCTCTTCTATAGTGCTCAAGTTCTGGACATCCATAGCATCTTACTTTATCCATGTTCCTCTTTTCCCTTTGACGACCGAACTTTCCAAATTTCCCTTTCCTTCTTGTCATAGCAGCATATGCTCGATTCTGCTCATTTGGTCCAACATCAACCTTTGCCTTCATTCTGGTTTCTTCGATTTTACAGAGTGACCATAGATCTTGAAAAGGAGTAGTCTCTTTCTTCGCATATAAGCTTGAAGTGAAGTTACCCCATTCTTCTGGTAGTGCATTTAGTACCACTGTGGTCATCCCTCTATCACACATGGCTTCTCCTAGTTCTTGTAGTTGATCTCGAATGTCTGATATCCTCATGAGGTATGAGGCTATTCCATCTTCCTTGGATGTCTTTAGTTTGTAGATTTCTTGCCTTAATAAGATTACTTCTCCTGCAGTACTCACGAAAAACAACTCTGCCTTAGCTTTTGCAGTTTCCAACTATGATACATATGGGATTAAAGAGTCTTTTATTGATTCTATAAGAATCCTTTGGGCTCTCACTTCTCCCTTCATGTACCTAGCATGTGCTTGAGTATCTTCCTTTGGAGGTTGGGTTATCAATCCCTTGATTTGATCCATGACCTCATTTTCAATCAGATTTAGATTTGTCTTTTTCTTCCATGCAAGGTAATTTACAGACCAAACCAATTTATTGCTTTCCTTGCAAAAAGACATTTTGATATTATCAAATATAGTCATAGACTTACTTGAGTGATTGTTGTTTGCTTCCTCTTTAATCTCGATGTTGATAGAGGATCTGCTTCTTGAGTGATTGATGAGGGAGAGCTTGATTCACGATCTTTCTTAAATGTCCTAGATTTCCTTCCTTCTTGAAGAGCTTCTACTTCTTTGATGATGTCTAAATGATGATCTTTGAAGTGCTTCTAGGGTTTTCGATCTTCCTTCTTGAAGATGACTTCAATAGAGTAGGTGTAGATCTAAGGTTTTGGATTGATGAAGATCTAGATTTCTTGCTTGGAGTACTTTGACTTGCTTTGATCCTTCTTTAAAGTTTGTCTCTTGTGTGCTCACTTGCCTTGGCTGCCCTTTCTTGTCTTCAGCACCTAAGCTCTGATACCATGTTGAGAAATCTAGGGCATTCAATAAATAACAATTTCTCTTCTTGATAATTGCTTGTGATGCTCTTTTTCTTCTTAATCTCATAATCAATTCTTCGTTAGATTATTAATGTATTCTTTCATCAAGACAATTAACAATATGCAATAACAAAAGCGACAAGTGACACAGTATATAGGCTTCTCCAGCCAGGGCCAAAACCTCTCACCTCTTTAGAGGAAATCCCGATCAAAATTCTTCTTCTAGATCTTCAATTGATAAGTACCAAGACCATTACACAGACCCTTGACTCTAGTATCCTTCCAAGAACCTTGATACTCTGCCTCTTCCTTCGTTTTGCCTTTCTCACACTGCTTTCCTCGGCTTCTTCTAGAAAAACTCGATCTCTATCGTTCTTACTGCTTTTCCTCGGCTTCCTTAGAGAATCTCGATCTCTAGGTCTTTACTTTGACCTCCCAGAAGGGTCTTTCTCTAGCTGCCCTAACTTCGCACTTCCCAGAAGATTTCGCTGCCCAAACTTTAAAATTGCCCAGAAGATTCTACTGCCCAGAAGAAATTTCGTTGTCCCAGAAGATTCTACTGCCCAAATGAAACTTCGTTGTCCCAAAAGAAACCCTTCTTGTCTTCGTATAGCCCAGAAGAAACTTCGTTTTTATTTCTTTCGTACTCCTCTTTCGGCTCCTTCGCTCTTCCTTTTTACCCTATCTTCGCACTTCTTCTTATCTCAAGTAAGTCGAGTTTCTTGTCTTCAAATGGAGGACGAGTTAGGATATATATACACCTCCTTCGCTGCCCTTTAGGCCGACTTGACAGCTAGAGTTAGGCCGACTGAGATCTAGCAGCTTCCTTATCATTTGTAGGTCGACTTGATCTAGTAGCTTCCTTATTGTTTATAGGCCCACTTGAAGAGTTTTGGTGACAAGTTCCTGGAGGACACTTTACATAGATAATATTGACTTGTTACAATGTGTAACATGACTTCATTTACACGACAATGACTCTTACATTTTATGACTAGATGACAAATAAATCCTAAAGACTCTCAATTGGAGTCTTCACTCAAAAACAAAAACCCTTGCTCATGAACCCATGAAGCAAGTCAATAAAATAGTTTCATTTTTCTTTATTTACATCTTATTTCATAAAAAGACCGAACCTAGTTACATTTTTCAACATTGAAGACCTAAAATAATGTTAAGGTTTGGAGGAAACCCTAGGGAGCCTTTGTTCTTACAAATAAAGGTTAGGGTTTGGAAGAAACCCTAAGAGTGGCCTTGGGCCTAGGTTCTATAGCGTTGGAACCCTAGTGTGATTCAGAATTTTTATGATATGATATGATCTGTATTGAGTTATTCAATTACCTATGTCAGATTCAAAGTAACCCTAGATGGGCCTATTGCCATATAGAAGATGATGTGATGAGATCCAGTGGTCTTCTTGAGAATTGATAATTAAGTTTGGCTACCAATGAATGAGACTTAAGGATACAAGTGGTGTTCAAAAGGAAGCATTTTTTCTTTTGCAAACGATGGTTGATGTACAGTGGTGCCTCATGGATAAGAAGGAAGCAAGATCAAGAGGGAGCAAAGAGCTTCCTTCAATCCTCATTACAGATAAGTACTTATGTTATTTCTTTGTGACATTGTTCTTTTTTAATTGATTCCTACATGAGTAATTGAATGCTTCTTTCACTAACTTCTTGGATGAGGATGTGATCAAGGAAAGTAGATTCATCTTGAGGATCATCGAGATGCAAAATTATGCAAGACGAGTTAGCTCCTAGAAGGAGTTGGTGCAAGGAAAATCAAGGAGCTACTCTCTTATCTAAAAAAGAAAGACAATCTTCCCTCATCATCAAGTACACTTTCATTATGTTTATTTACTTTGATATTATTTCTCTCTCTTGTTTTGGGGTGAACAGGTACATCAGATGGATGTAAGGACCTAGTCCTCAATATCGAGAGTGAGGAGGATGCACAACAATCCCATGATTGGAGTGGCGCTTTAAAATTGACAAGAGCTCAGACCTTGAAGGAAGTATCCTAGTCTCCCAAGTTGATATCTATGATTGAAGAAGGCTTCCTATTTACAGGGAGTAGACTGTCAAATTAAATACAATAGTGATAAGAGATGTTGAGAGCTATATTTCCTTCATGCAAGGACCATTTTAGATGTCAAAGATTCAACGGTGTCAGACACTTCCACGATGGAAAGTTCAATAGTGATAAGGAATGTGCTCTCAGAAGGAAAGGACTATGTTAAGATCCTAGCACCTGTTATCAGATGTATGTGAAGTTGGCTTCCTCCATGATGTACTCATGATTAGAGAACGAAGAAAGTCCCATATGGACTCAAGCAAGTCCCCTCAGCCCTGCACTTAGCATGCTTGGATTGATGGACATTTGATGCAAACTCCAACCTCTCTTCGAGGTTGAAGAAGTGTAACTGAGAGATGATGAGGACTTCCTTGTTAAGGGAAGTATGTAGTGAGAGACTTGGCAGGATGGAATACACTGAAGCAATTGAGAGACTCCTCTTCAAATACAAATTTGAGGGATCCCATCATCAGCAGGTAGTCAGATGGATCCTAGCTTTGCATCGTGTACTCTGAGCCAGATAGAGCCTGGACATGTATCTTGGGTTGTTGTTAAACATGTGCTAAAGATATCTACACGAAACTATTAATCATGGACTAAGATACACTGCCACTAGTGTTGGTTGGGTTGGAAATATTGTTGACAGGCAGAGCACATCTGGGTGTTGCTTTAGCTTGGGGTTTGCCATGATTTCCTGGATGAGTCGGAAGCAAAAGTCTTTTGCTTTAAGTACAACATAGGCAAAGTACATTGCTGCTAGCATGGCTAGCTCCAAGGCAGTGTGGTTGAGAAAGCTCTTTGCAAAGTTGTTTGAGCATGTGTTGGACACGACTGATTTTGTGTTCCACAACAGGTCCAACCACATTGAAATTAGATATCACTATATACGGGATATGGTGCAGAGAGGAGTAGTAAGGCTCCAACACATCTCGACTAATGAGAAAATAGCCGACATTCTTACCAAGCCTTTGCCGAAAGGGAAGTTCTTGGTCTTCAGAGAGAAGCTTAGATTGGTGGATGTGACCCTTATGAGAAGGGGTCACGGCTGATCAAGAACACTGAGCTATGCTCTTCCCACTTGTCCTTTGACTTCCATTAATTTGAGGGGGGGGCAATGGAGCCACGGAGCTCTTGGGGTTAAGGATGCTCCTTGTGAGCCATGGACAATAGGATGTTTCTGATCCTTACCAAGAATGGTAAGTGGTATCTCCCCTATTGTCGAGTATACCCCAGTATGCATCCTACCCACAAGCAGGGCTTGTTGGGATTGCCACCCATCTGGCCAACGGCTGAGGAGACTTGCGATGTGTCTGATCCTTACCACTTGTGGTAAGTGATATCTCCCCCAAGTTATTGGATGTGGGTATTCTGCCACTTGATTCTTGAGGATCAAGGTGAGAAGATCAATGAACAATAGGATGTGTCTGATCCTTACCCAGCATGGTAAGTGTGTATCTCCCCCATTGTCATTGTAGGGTGTGTCTGGTCCTTGCCACTTGTGGCAAGTGTTTATCTCCCCTACTATCAAGTTAAGGACTTGACCAAGTGGATCATTCTTCTTCTTTAGATCGGGACGTAACTGTCTAGCAAAGATACGCTGAGATGAGATGAGATCTCCCTAAGTCTGAGATGCATGGTATGACATGGGGATTAGAGGATCTTTACCCTTGTGGTAAATTGATCTCACCTATTGTCGTGTGGATCATTTTTCTTCTTCTATGGATTGATTCATCATTGTTTAGCTGAGATAAGGTCATGGAGCTCGACCTGTAGAGTCTACCATGGACTTGGTTGTGGAAAATCAATCTCCCCTATTGTTGGTGGTGGATTATTCTTCTTCTATGAGACGAGACAAGATGAGATGAGCTTCCCTTATGTTGAGACATGTACATCCGTGATGAGACACATGATGAAGTCAGAAATTCCTCCCTAGCTGAGAGGGAGTGTTGAAATTTGGGGCAGTTACGGGATGAATTTCCCTATATGAAACCCATCTACCACAAAAGAAGCCCATCTTTCCCCAAAAGAAGAATTCAAAATAGACAAAAGAAATAGTATTATTGATATATTTGGCACTCCTCTCATTATTATTCGTTGTGACAAATTTATTTTGCCAAGAGAATTTGAATTTGATTAAAGGAAATTATTATTTTTATTATGCTCAAGTTGGCCCCAAAAAATAGTCAAGTCGGCCCACCCAAGATACATGACTATTCGTATAATCAATCAACTATAAATAGGCGTCCAACCTCCATCATTTTGGCATGTAATTCGGATTTCTTTTGTGGTGGATTTTTGGCCTTCTATGGCATCTCTCTGTGGCCTCCTATGGCATATCTCTGCGACCTATTTTTGGTATCTCTCTAAGGCCTATTTCAGTGGATCCTACGAGGACTATTTCTATTCTATTGCAGCCTTTCCTATGGCATCAAGAGCGGCTTTTTTTCTAACTCATATATGCGTCTTTTCTGTGATATATATGTGTTCTTTTGAGGATCAATTGCGGCCTGTTGTGGCCTTTATTGCAACCTATCCAAGGCATCAACTGTGGCTTATTAGTGACATTAAATGTAGCCTAAAAGTGGTATCAAATGTGGTCTATCTATGGCATTAGCTTTGACCTCGTTGCGGCCTTTTATGCAAACTCTCTGTGGTAACTCTTGCAGCGTTTTATGCAAACTCTCTGTGGTAACTCTTGCGGCCTTTTATACGAACTCTTTGTGGTAACTCCTGCGGCCTTTTATGCGAACTCTCTGTGGTAACTCCTGCGGCCTTATTCTGCGACTATATGCAGCCTTCCTCTACCCTATCTACAACCTTCTTCTACGAAAATGTGTGCTCCTTTTATGTGAGTATATGGGGATATTAGGTATGTTCCAAGGAGGGTTAGTAGACTTTATATAAAATTCCCTTGACTTATTTTGGGGCGACCCTAATGATATTTGTGTGACCTTTGAGGCCAATTCTTATGCGGCCTATATGAGGATTAGGAGATCAAGGATTTGAGCGACCTAATGTGCTTATAACTGTGATATACAATAGTAAGTTAACATTGAGGTATGGCAATACTAATGACAATATGTATGACTGTGTTATCATGGAAAGTGATGTATGGTTGAGTTCTCATGACAGAGAAGTATGACAGTATGACAATGAAATATGACAACACAACAATGTTGTATGTCAATGACCTCATTGTTGATTTGGGGTAGCATCGGATGTGCTCTAGCCACGAAAATTGGTGGAGAGGTTGGGGTACATGAGATCTCCAATACCCAGAAAGGGTTTGGGCAAATTTTAAATAGATCGGGAGATATTAAAATAATTAATATTTTTAATGGAGTCCCTAAGCCTAAACTTAGGAAAAATAAAATATTAATGTGTATTAATATGAATCTGTGTTAGAGTGGTCCAAAAGACATGGAGCAAGCCAGATCTAATCTTAGCCATCAATTAGGGACTTAATCTCGATTGTTGATATGTCAACGAGAAAAGTATAAGAGGGGGCTTGAAAGTCACTTGGAGAACACACCAAATGATCAATCATTCTATTCTCTAGAGCGGGGTTTGCTAAGAGAGATAGAATCAATGATCAAGAGAGCAGCTAAGGGGCATTGAGTACAGAGAAACAAAAAAGGCAGAGATTGTGCCGGGAGAGCAGCACAGCAGCCAAGGAGAGTGACACAAAGCCAGCAAGGGCTCACACAGGGCCACAGAGAGGCAGCCAAGTGCTGCGCAGAGCACCAGAGGGGCCAACGTAGCTGACACAGAGACTCCTAAAGCTAACCCAGGGCCTCCTAGGGTTGACGCATGCCAAGAAAGGCTGATGCAGGGCCAGCGTGAGACAGAGAGGGGCTGAGGTAGTCTAGATTGAGCAGACGTTGGGGTTGCAAAGCAGTTTTGTGCTGAAGAGCTGCCGAAAGGATTTTCTGGGGTTTTAGCCAGGAGATTTCCCTCAAACTGTGAGGTATAGCTGCTAAGGAAATTCTTTGTTGGGTAGGCCAGTTTCGGCACCCGAATTGTACTCTGATATTGCTTAATAAGAAAACCCTCAGATAGCTACACCGATTTTCCCGCATTGGTTTTTTCCAGGGACATTGGTCCAAAAATAATGGTGTCATGTGGTGTGTTTGTTCTTGTTTCTTTTAGTTGTTGATCTGTAATATGTTGAGCATGCACTGGTGTTTATTTTCAATATTTACTTTCTAAATAACTTGTTAAAGAAAAATAACAAGTAGGTAGGAATAAATCAGAAAAGTGCATGAAGGGTTCTAAACTAAGTAAAATTAAAAACTTCAACATGGTATCAAAGTGTGATTGCAGATCACAGGAGGGCTAAAAGACATCATCCGAGCGGAGCAATAGCAGCAGAAAACAATTGTCCCGAGGTGAGAGAAGTTGTTTCTAGCAACGCAAAAGCCAAGGAAGTGTGAAGCAGAGCCAGCCAGAGCCACACAAAAGAAGTAGGGAACTGCGCAGAGCCTCAGAGAGGCCAGCATTGTTGAGGCGAAGGGCCAGAGGGCTGACGTAGGGCATCCCAGGGCTGACGCAAACCCATCCAGGGTGACGCAAAGCCAGCGTGAGGCAGAGGGGTTGGCACAGTTCACAAAGAGGCAGTTGCTGGGGTCTAGAAGGTTGCAGGAATATTGCAAAGTGAAGCTGGTGAGGTACTATAGTCAGAACAATACCTGACAGAGCAAGGCCAGAGGAGTTGTTACCGAGGGTTTCTAGCCGAGGAACTCGGATCAGCGGTGCAGTTGCACAAGACGATCAGAGTAGGGAGCATCTCGACAAACGGCAGAAGGATTTCCAAAAGGGAAATCAGGACTCAAAGTGAGTCCATAAGAGAACTTCCAGACAGGAAGTAGAGACTCAGAGGAGCCAAACAGAGAGCTTCTAAGAGGGAAGTAGAGGAGCATCATGGCACTAATCAAGAGCATCAAACTTCGCAGTGTGGAAGGCCAGAATCTTATCAGTGCTTGACAGGGATCGTGTCAAGAACTTCGCCTTGAAGGTTATAGCTATCCCAGTCGACCCCAATGATAACGACAAGTACGAGGAGGCAATGGCGAGGGCCAAGAGCATCATCCTTGACAAGGTCAAGGACCATGTAGTTCCACACATTGCTAAGAAGGAAATGGCATCTGAGATGTGGCAGGACCTCAAGAAATTGTACCAGCATACTTTTGTGCAGAGAAGAATGCTACTTGAGAATCAGTTGAGGTCGTATCAGATGAAGAAGGGAGAACAAATTGACATCTTCCTCAGAGGACTGAATGAGATCCGAGATCAGTTGACTGCTATAGAAGCGACACCGGATCAGGAGCTAATGGTGAGGATAGCCTTGAATGCTGTCTCAGAAGAATGGGAAGTATTTGTCCAGAGTATTGGGTAGAGGGACACTCCCACCTTGGGACGAGATGTGGGCAGCTCTTCGCCAAGAAGAATTAGGCAGCAGTCAAAGACGAGTAGCAGCAACAAGGGGATCAAAGTCAAGCAGGAAGAGGAAGATGTGGCCCTAGCATCTGAGGGAAAGCTGGAGAAGCGAAGGAAGAAAGATCTCTCCAAGATCAAGTGCTTCCACTATGGGGAGATGGGTCATTATGCGACCCAATGCCCAAGGAAGAAGAGTAAGGAAGAGTCTTCAAAGACTAAGGCAGCGCCAACACGGGCAAAGAATGAAGTTTTGACAAACGATAATTGTGCCATGAGTGCACATGCACACTTGAGCGAAAGTGGGGAGACATCGAGCTGTTGTCAGATGGACTACAAGCGATGAGGGGCAGGATCCTTGAGGTACCCAGCCTCTTGGATTAGACCTTGCTACAAGAGCCCCGACAAGGAGTAGCAGGACCCTCTGAGTGGATAGAGATGGATGTGGATGGAGCAACAGAGAGAGCTACAGTGCAGGAGTCCCGAGACAGCGCAAAGTAGGTTGCAGCAGTGCGAGAGGCACAAGAGTGTTGCAACAATGAAGGAAGGCACAGAGAGGTGTGCAACGATGCGTTATGCAGGGAGTTGTTGCAGCAGCGCAGAGGTCAGAGAGGGAGCACTTGTCAGCAGCAAAGGGAACTTCAGCATCAGTGGGTGTTTCTAGCCCTATATGGAGGTCAGTTGGGAGATCAGTTACTTACTTCTCAGTAACTGAGTTGCAATGCAGTAGTGGGCAGCACGATGCAGCATGATGAGAGGAGGTGCAGTGCTGGGAGAAAGGAACAGTAGCAACACGAATGCAGAGGGAGTTGTCGTACAGATACAGCAGTGGCAGTGGCAGAACCATGGGCAACAGTATAGGATGCAGTAGTGGCAGTGGCAGAACCATGGGCAACAGTATAGGATGCAGCAGTGGCAGTGGCAGAACCATGGGCAACAGTATAGGATGCAGCAGTGGCAATGGCAGAACCATGGGCAACAGTACAAGATGCAGCAGTGCAGAGGATGTTGAGCAGGAAGGCCTAGCATCAACACAGGTACCGATGCCGGATGATCAAAGTAATACTCAGTGAAGAGTATTGCTAGAGCACAGTCCTCGCTAAGAGGGAGCGTTGATTTGGAGTAGCATCGAATGTGCTCTAGCCACGAAATTTGGTGGAGAGGTTGGGGTACATGAGATCTCCAATACCCAGAAAGGGTTTGGGAAAATTCTAAACAAATCAAGAGATATTAAAATAATTAATATTTTTAATGGAGTCCCTAAGTCTAAACTTAGGGAAAATAAAATATTAATGTGTATTAATATGAATCTGTGTTAGAGTGGTCCAAAAGACATGGATCAAGCCAGATCTAATCTTAGCCGTCAATTAGGGACTTAATCTCTGCTGTTGATATGTCAACGAGAAAAGTATAAGAGGGGGCTTGAGGGTCACTTGGAGAACACACCAGATGACCAGTCATTCTATTCTCTAGAGCGGGGTTTGCTAAGAGAGATAGAATCAGTGATCGGGAGAGCAGCTGAGGGGCATTGAGTACAAAGAAATAGAGAAGGCAGAGATTGTGCCGAGAAAGCAGTGCAGCATCCGAGGAGAGTGATACAAAGCCAGCCAGGGCTCCTGCAGAGGCAACCAAGTGTTGCGCGGAGCACCAGAGGGGCCAGCGTAGTTGACGCAAAGGCTCCTAGAGCTAACGCAGGGCCTCCTGGGGCTGACGCAGACCAAGAAAGGCTGATGCAAGGCCAGCGTGAGACAGAGAGGGGCTGACGCAGTCCAAATTCGGCAGACGCTGGGGTTGCAGAGCAATTTTGTGCTCAAGAGCTGCCGAAAGGATTTTCCGAGGTTTTAGCCAAGAGATTTCTCTCAAACTGTGAGTTATAGCTGCTAAGGAAATTTTCTGTTGGGTAGGCCAGTTTCGGCACCAAGATTATACTCTAATATTGCTTAATAAGAAAACCCTCAAATAGATGCACCGGTTTTCCCACATTGGGTTTTTTGGGGGACATTGGTCCAAAAATAATGGTGTCATGTGGTGTGTTTGTTCTTGTTTCTTTTAGTTGTTGATCTGTAATATGTTGAGCATGCACTGGTGTTTATTTTTAATATTTACTTTGTAAATAACTTGTTAAATAAAAATAACAAGTAGGTAGGAATAAATCAGAAAATTGCATGAAGGGTTCTAAACTAAGTAAAATTAGAAACTTCAACACTCATCCCTATGATGTATGACTATACAATGATATATGACAATGACTTAATGATAATGATGTATGACAGTGACCTCTTGACAGTGATAGATGGTTGGCAATCCTTATGATAGTAATACATATGGTAGTGACATGACATTGATGTATGGCATGTTGATGTGACAATAATGCTTTGCAATATGGAAGTGAATGCCCTTGATGACATATATACTTGACAAAGACATATGCTACTTGTGTCAGTGATATGGAGGCAATTCCTTGATGGATTTGTCAGTTACCATCTCATGAGGATCCTATATGATCCCAGATTGGTCCTATGTGGCCTAATGTGATTGAAGATGAAAGACATGTGCCTCATTCTTATTCGACATTGTATATTGGTTGAACATTTGATGAATATCTAATAGAAGAAGAATTGATTATGAGTTTTCCCCTAAGTTAATGAAAATGCCCCTCCCAAACTCCATAAATGTCGTTCAGCGTTTCGGAAACGGATTCGGGTATGAAACGAACCTGAAATGGCAATTAAACATTTCATGGATTATAAATGCTTTTGGATCCATTTCTAGATATCTAGATACAGACCCGATAAAATCATGATCTGTATCTGGATTTCTGGAAATGGATCCACGTAAAAAAGCCACCGCCGAGCACAAATTTGTTTTTAAACCTTTTTCGTTTGGGTATATCATGAATCGCTCACCGCCACAATTAACTGTCATAGTCTATAGACAGTAAGTAAGAGACCATTATCATGGAAGGAGAAATGCTAAACTCGTATGTACAATAGATATGGACATGATGTATTTAATATTTGATACAAATTCCATCTGTTTTTATTCGAAAATTTTTGTATATATCAAGTGTGATCATGTGTGGATCCTATGACTAAGACAAGTGTATATAAATTTTGTACACACAAAAATCATAATGTATTAATTTAAAATTATGAACTTACAAGATCAGTATTCATGTTGAAGCTTATAACCATGCAATCTCTATGGATTTGTACTTGAGAATTGAGTTAGATTGAATGGTAATAAGGACCAAATAAATAGCAAGGACACTGAGCTTATACTAGCCATTAAATGCCCTTACATATCTAGACTTTGAATCTGATCCTAAGAAAACCAAAAATAAAAAGGTAATTCCCCTATTGTTCAAAGAAACATCAAAACTAGCAATTCACTATCAAGAAACAAAACGATACAATAACTAGTGGCTCTAAAGAAAGGAAAAAAAATGTCTCTTCCGAAAACTTAATTGAATAACGGCCTTGAATTGCACTCCAACTTTAGATAAGGATTCTGCCTTGGAGTTGTGCTAAGATTTTTGGAGAAGGTGATCAATTGAAACCTGGACTTCATTTCTATAATCTAATCCATGACAGCTTGTTTTATAACATCGATTTTTTTGGGCAGTTCACCCACCAAAAAGAAGACCTCTAAGATCAATTTTGAGATGAATTCCTAGTCAGTGATCCTCTTAATCCCACCTTTCATCTCTAAATGTAATTTATGATGATGTTTTAAACTTTTGAACAATGAACATTGAATATCATAATATGTCATATGATAGTAAACTGCCAATCATAGTTCATTTTGTAATTTGTACTATGTAGTGTGCATTATTAATTTTGGTAATAATGTTGATGATTGAAATTGGAAACAAAAACCTGATGATATGATGAATGTTATAATAATCATTAATGATGATTACAATGTTAATGTTGAATTGATGATGATGACTTGTTTATGTTGAATTCAAGATGTTGATGATGTATTTTTAAATATAGAATTTAGATTCTGAAAGATAAATGGTAATATGAAATTTTTGTTTTGTCATGTGTCTGTGTGTGTGTGTGTGTGTGTGTGACGTTTCCTTGTATCATAACGAGATTTTTTTTTAAATTGTCGTATCCATTTCAAACCATGTATTTGTATTCATTCCCGCATATGTTTCAATGCAACTTAGGTTTTCCCCCTTGTGGGGTTTTGCCCTGGTCTCCGACCAAAATCTTGGTGTCTCTATTGTGTATGTTTTTCTTTTGTTGTTCCTTACTGTTCCGTTGCATTGTTGATGTTATTGTTCTCTCTATATAATTACTAATGAAGATATGATGTTACAGGGTGAATATAATGTGTAAATTATTGTAAAGGTTTTAAAATGTGATTATCTACAGCACAAAACAATCTAGACCTAAAAGTTAACACCATGTCATTCCTACAAAGTACAAACCTTAAAAGGGTGACGTAGGCCTCTTTATGGATGACATCATGGTGGAGGAGGTGCCCTTTGGAGATGTACCCATCCATTTTGAGGATTTCTTTGAGTGAGAAGCACTCTTGGGCCATTTAACTGTTTGCTTGGTGCATTATTCATCATTCTTGGAGGATGATGTCATGCTGGATAGCATCTATTCCCATGTGTGGGTTAGTTTTTAAAATTTTATTAAGTTTTAGGGCTAACTCAAGGTTCGCTTGACCAAGTCGAATGCTCGAGTAAACTTGTTTTAGGGCCTTTACTTGTAAATTAATGAAAAGAGTCTTAGTTTCCCTCCTATAAATAGAGGGGAGTCTCTTTCATTTATTCATCATCATCAATCATCACACTTCTTCAAGAAGTGCGCACTAGCTATACTAGCTATTTGTCTCTTTCTACTTGGAGGCAATGCGATTTTTATGGAGCGAATTGTCTTGTGAGGGAGATTTTTGCATGGGGAGACTTCTTTGGGATTGATTGAAGATATTCCTATGGAATGGTGTAAGTTTCATGTTAATTTTCTTCCATCTTGCATGATATATTATGTGAATTAGGTTTCTACGTATGTCAAATTAGATATTACAATATTTTTCCTTGAAATCTTAATTTTTCATCGTGTGTAAAATTTGTTTCCTTGAATTCTTCAGGAAACTTTGATATATGCATCTCTTGAATTTAAAATCTCCCATACAAAGAAGTCACTAGGGTTTCTCTGTAGAGATAATCCTTCTCTCACCCTCTTCATCAAGGCCCTCTTCATAGACCTTGCACTAAATAACTCCACTACCCAATTGAATCAAAGCACTAGTCTAGTAGGTGTTGATCTATTAAAATTGGAAACTAGGGCCAAATTCCACTTTGGACAGTTCATTTGATGGAGATGATCATTGCACTGAATTCCTCTTTTCGACAGGACCAAAATTGACCGTACAAACAGAAATGTGTTTTTGAATTTATGCCTACACGTGCAAATTGTTAAGGTCGGCCACATCATCATTAGGCTCATAAAGCCCAAGAGACATGTCACTTCACCCTCAATGACTGTATAAATACAAGTGACCTCTCACCTCATTTGTGTTAGGATATTCCGACACATAGGAAATAGTTAAGTATAACTTGGTCTAGTGTAGAGTTAGGTAAAGTGTGTTTCTTTACTATGTAATTTGTAACTTACAATCCGACGGTCACGATATGTAGTGATTCGACGGTTCATTCTCTCCTCGGTATTACCGACACTTGATCTGTGGCTTAACATCTGATTGGTCCATGATATCTATTTAAAAAGCATGGAGGGTCATTTGTAGGGTAACCGTTCATGAGAGAAGCTTCTGTAAATTTTCATTATTTTATTAATAAATTGCCTAAAGTGGTCGCATTGGCTCAGGCCGTGGACCGTTTCCCTCTTTGAGGATTTTAACCACGTCAACAAAACTGGTGTATTGTTCTGTGATCTGTTTGTGAGCAGTGTCCTTTGGCGTTCTATCTGAGGAACTTACCCTATAAATTCCTACATGGTATTAGAGCCATTTTTTTTAATCAACTTATTTTTCAAGATATTTCCATTGGAACACTTATTTTCAGCATCTATAGCTTCAGTTTCTATTAAAATGGAAATTCTATGCCAAGTTATTCTTAACAACACCAACTACTTCCAATGGTGGTCCTACATTGTGGATTTACTTAGAAGTAAAGGTCTTTACAGAATAGCCTAAGGCCAAGAAACCAAACCGAAAGATGAAGATAAGGCAGCCAAATGGGAAAATAGGCAAGATCAAGCACATGGGTTGATAAGGATGTCTATTTCTCTAGACCTTAGATTCCATATCACAGAACTTGATACTCCTAATGAAGCAATGAAACAGATCACTAAATTTTTTGGAATTAAAAATGAACTTAGAGCCCATCAACTCGAAAATGAGTTGCTTACATTGGACCCCAATAACTTTTCTTCCATTGAAGATTTTTTGTCCAAGTTCAAGACCCTTAGATTTCTCTTGGAAGGTGTTAAGGTTAAGAAAGAAGATGGTAACCTTATCTATTCCATTCTTACTAAGTTGGGACTAGCCTACTCTGTGTTTCTTTCCATCTTCCATCCTACAAGAGAAGCCTTCACTTCTCAAGGACAAGACTACAATTCCCCTTCCTTTGATGCCTTTTGTGATTCTTTAATAAGAGAACAAGAAAAAATCTTACACCTTAGTCTTCTTAATCTTGGAAACTCTTCTAAGAAAGTCTTAGCCGCCCAGCAGCAACCAAATTCAAAGAATCCTAAGAAGTTGTATCCTAAAAAGAATGGTCCTAAACCAAACAAGGGTCCTAAGCAATTTCAGCCTCAAAATGAAAAAT
>APFE031630527.1:265555-276371 GCA_000404065.3 Pinus taeda | reverse complement strand
ATTCATGGAGACTCCTTCTCCTTTATAAGCCTCCTCCATTGCCCATGAGCAGCGAGTTTGGAACATATAGACTTTGTTGAAGGAATTCTTAGTGCATTTGAGTGCTGTTCTTTATAGGCATTTAGTGTGTGGTGTGAGGATTGCTTTGAGCTTGAGGAAGGTCATGAGCTTGTGGCCTTGTATGTGAGAGAGAGACCTTGTGACTTGGGAGTTTTGATCCAAAGGTGAATGCTTGGGAGACATGCTGGCTGGACCCTCTAGGGAAGGACGCAGCGTCAGGACCTCGGTTGTACCTTACTCTACTTTTTGTCAATAAAGATAGATGACTACTCTTATGGTTCCATTTACATGCGTTCAATGAATGATTCATGCAAATTGTATCTTTCCTGACCGATACATAGTTGTTTTTAGTAGATTTTACATTCTTGTTTGCTCTCTTTTGCTTGTGCAGGTGTTCATCCGCGAGGATAGCGGGGAATTGTGATCGGCTGGAGCGAAGGAGCAAGAGGAATATCTCTTTGACAAACAAGCGTTGGAATCCAAGTAAGTTATTCTCACCTACTTGTTCATTACAACTAGGAACCTGCGGTGTAGCATTGTTCGATTGTTGCTAGACCCCTGTTGGGCTAGTAGGGATCGCCTCTATCCGTAGGGGGGATTTACCTATCCAACAAGAAGTATGAAGCTCAATTAAACCAGATGTAAGTCACTTTCGTGTTTTTGGAAGTGAAGCATGGGCCCATATTCCAGATGAGAAACATAAAGGTTTAGAACCTAAGAGTGAAAAATGTATTCTTGTTGGATATTCTAAAGATGTCAAAGGATATAGACTTATTCCACTTAAGTCCAAAATTTTTATCATTAGAAGAGATGTAAAGTTTGCTGAAAATATATCGGCCTACGAGCCTAGTTCGACGGATGTGCCACCTCTCTCTATCCCTTCTACTTCTTAAAATATTTCTTCTTCAGATGATGACAACGAGGATGAGAATTCCCCCCCACCTTCTCAGGATCCTCTTTTAGCGCCTCAGCTTCCAAAATGGGTCCATGCTACTCGGGATGCAGTAGGTGCTCTTGCCGGTGATCCTACAGATCAGTGACGTACACGTTCTTAGTTCGATAGAGCCTCTTATTTACTGGCTCCAGCTTCAACGAATTATGATCCTGACACCTTTGCAGAAGCTTCAGGCCATCTAGATTGGGACGCAGCTGTGAATGAAGAATATCGTTCATTATTGGCAAATGATACATGCGATCTTGTTCTGCTACCAAAGGGACGAAAGCTTGTTAGATGCAAATGGGTTTATAGAACCACGTATGGACCAGATGGAAAAGTTGATAAATATAAAGCTCGTCTTGTTGCTAAGGGTTTTTCAAAAGTAGAAGGCATTGACTATACTGAAACCTTCTCCCCTGTTGCGAAAATGAACTCTATCCACCTTGTTCTTTCCCTTGTTTCCTCTTTCAAATGGGAAGTCCATCAGATGGATGTTAAATCTGCCTTCTTGCATGGGGACTTGCATGAAGAAATCTATATGGAACAACCTATTGGCTTTATACAAACAAACTCCAGCCTTGTATGTCAGCGTAAAAAATCCCTTTATGGTCTCAAGCAAGCTCTTCGGGCTTGGTATGCCAAAATGGAAAGCTTTCTTTTAGAAACTGGCTTTTCTAGGTGTCATTCTAACAATATTGTCTACACCAAGAAAGTGGGCAAGTCTCTTATCATTCTTGTTATTTATGTTGATGATCTTATCCTTACTGGTAGTGATCCCAACCTTATAAACCATGTGAAGTCCAGCCTTAAAAAGAAATTTGAAATTACAGACTTAGAACATTTGCATTATTTTCTTGGTCTTCAATTCTTGCAATCCAAGGAAGGTATTTCCCTTTCCCAGTCCAAGTATGCCTGTGATCTTCTACGCCATTTTCACATGGAAGACGGTAAGCCAGCCCCTTCTCCCTTTCAGTCTGGAGACAAACTTTCAGTCACTTGTACTTCCCCTGAAGTTGATGCTACCTTATACTGTCAACTTGTAGGAAAACTTTTGTATCTGACCCATACTCGTCCTGACCTTTCCTTTGTTGTTGGCCTTATTGCTCGTTTTATGCAAAACCAACATGAAAGTCATTGGAAAGTAGCTAAAAGAATACATCATTATGTTCGAGGTACAGTTCAGTTTGGGTTTCATTACAGTGCAGAAGCATCTCCTCTATTGGTTGGTTTCACTGATTCTGATTGGGCTAGTGACCCTAATAATCGGAAGTCTACTGCAAGTTATGTGTTCACTCTTGGTTCAGGACCTATTACATGGGCGTGCAAGAAAGAAAGTGCCATTTCTCTTTCTTCAGCAGAAGCAGAGTATCGTGGTGTCGTAGAAGGTAGTAAGGAAGCCCTGTGGCTTCGTCAGATCCTGTCAAAGTTTGGCTTCCAGCAGCAGCATCCGACTACACTTTGGTGTGATAATCAAAGTGCCATTCAACTATGCAAAGATCCAATCCAACATCAGCGTAGCAAACACATTGAATTTCACATGCACTTCATCAGAAAGCTCATTCACGACCATGTTCTTGAAGTGCAATATTGTTCAGCAGATGATCAAGTTGCAAACATCTTTACAAAGGCTCTCACAGAGGCGAAGTTTACTAAACTTCGATTTATGGTTGGAGTTCAGGAAGTTGTCACTAAGGGGGGTTAGGCTCTAATGCCTCCTCCTATTATGTCATATTTGTACATCCTTCAATCCTATCCCAAGTTGTTCTTAAGGGGGGATGTTAGGATATTTCGACACATAGGAAATAGTTAAGTATAACTTGGTCTAGTATAGAGTTACGTAAAGTATGTTTCTTTACTATGTACTTTTGTAACTTACAATCCAAATGTCACGTTATGTAGTGATCCGATGGTTCATTCTCTCCTCAGTATTACCGACACTTGATTTGTGGCTTAATACCCGATTGGTCCATGATCTCTATTTAAAGAGCATGAAGGATCATTTGTAGGGTAGCCGTTCATGAGAGAAGCTTATGTAAATTTTCATTCTTTTATTAATAAATTGCCTGAAGTGCACTGTTTCCCTCTTTGAGGGTTTTAACCACGTCAACAATATTGGTGTATTGACCTGTGATCTGTTTGTGAGCGGTGTCCTTTGGTGTTCTGTCTGAGGAACTTACCCTGTAAATTCCTACAATTTGGCATCATCATCACTCACACATTCTTTTCTCTCCTCTCTCATTGTTTCATATAGTTATTGGGCATTCTCTTTCTCTCACTCGTGTCGCAAGGAGGATGAATTTCAAACAGAAATATAGGACCAAAAATTTTAGGAGTTGACTAAAGTTTGACTAGCATTGACCAGGGACTATTTGACGAAGTTTGACTAGGATTTTGGATGTTTTGACTTTGTTTGACCAGGCCGCATTGATTGGCACAGAAGCCGAGATTTTATGGACTATTTGACCTGCGTTGACCGCAGGCCTGTTTGACCGCATGGTTGACTTCATGTTGACCCAGTTTGGTCGTAGATTTTATCACTGTTTTGGGCCAATTTTGACCACTACTAGAGGCCGAGTTTGATTGCCCTTGACTGAGCTTCAAAAGGGGAAGTTTTGTTGTTCTGTTGACCATCTTTGACTTTCTGGTTAGGGATGAATTTGACTGCAATTGACTGCATATTTGATAGGGTTGTTTTGACTTTGATTTGGCAATTCAAATTTGACTTTTTGTACTCTCTCTCTCTATTGAACATTTGATATAATAATAAAAAAAATCGATCAAACGGTTTTCTCCACATTGGGGTTTTTCCCTAGCATCTGCCAAATCTAATGTTCTCTTGTCTTGGCTTATCTTCTGCATTTTCTTTCATGTTTCATCTACTTTTACTATCAATGTGATTAATGGTTTAAGTGATTGTTATTGGAAACTAAATTGCTAATTGTCATTGGGTTGCTAAAACACATTGAAATAATTGTGCTAAGCATAGAACATACCATTGTTAACAAAATTTAACATGGTATCAGACCACAGGTGAAAACAAAGTCCAAGCAAGAGAAAGAAAATCAATCACTAAGGGAGATCTGTTAAACAAGATTATTGGACTAGCCTCAATGCCTACTACATCTTACTTCAAATACAAGGATAAGCTCAAGGACAAATTTGATTATCATGCATGGAAGATGACTTTGGTTTCGACTTTGAAAGAGCATAATGCCATGGCCTATGTGTAGGGAAGAGTGGTGGAGCCTCTTTCAAATGCACCCGTTGCTGCAAAGACGAAGTACAAGAAAGGTGAAGTCAAAGCTAATATAATTATCATAGACTCCATTCAAAAGCATTTGGTTTCCTATATTTCTGATTTGGGAACATCTAAGGACATGTATGATAAGGTGTTTGGGATGTTCAAAGTAAACAATGCAAATTGTTAAAAAATGTGTAACTATAAGTTCAGCCTTCATTAGTATGAAATGTACTCTTGTATATATAGAAAGAAAAAGAAATTATTATTTTTATTGGAGCATGGGTTTCATGCTCAAGTTCTTTTATTTTATAGGTAAAGCACCCATTGAATGTTTTTAGGGTTTGTCCTAAGTATAAGACTCCTTGTCATATATGGAAAACGCTATGGGCACATGTAAATTGTAAAAGAAAATTTATTTTTTCTTGAAAATGTCAAAATACCTCCAAGATCAAGTCGGCCTACATAAGCTATCAAGTCAACCTACATGAATAGCGATGTCCGCCCTTGAAGGAAGCCTATATATAAGAACTTGTCCTCCATTTGGATCATTCATTCACTCATCCCTTATGCGAAGAAGGAAGCAGCATAAGGTCAAAGAAGGAAGTGCGAAGAAGAGAAGGGCAAGGAAAGTCTAAGTGTTTGGGTCTCTCTACATTCTTCTGGAAGTGCTAAGTTGTTGGAAAATCAGAAAGGCAATAAAGATTTTCTCGATCTTGATAGTTATTTGTGATGTTTCTTATTATTACAATTCTTTACTTCTTTCTTTAGTTCATCAAGCAATTACCCAAAGTAGCAACACATAAAACAATGAACACAAGATGTAGGCACATGCCAGGGCAAAACCCCCCTCGAGGGGAAAACCCAGTCAAAGAATTTCTTCCTTTCAATAGTATTCTTTGAGACTCTTCACCTTAGACCTTGACCAGACCTTCCCTCCACACTAAGTCAACCTCCAGAAGATTGACCTCTTCCCACCAACTTCGACTATGTATCAACTTGCAACAGCCAGTAGCTTTTGGCAGCAATCCAACTTGGAAGACTTTGTTCTCCCAATCCAGAGCACGAAATAGAGTGAGACCACCACCAAAATTTCAATTTTTCTCTTCTCCTTAGACTCCCCTAATTTGCATTCACTTCGGCTTTCCAGTACTAGACTTTCCCAGCTATCCACTTCGCACTTCTGCCTAGAAACATGATTTTTGCACATCTACCCAGTAGATGACAAGATGAGAAGTGATGCTCCAAATGAATTTGTAGTCCTTCCTTTAATAGGCTTCTTGTGGGGTAGAATGGGTCCTTAGGCCGACTTGACCTTTTCTTAGGCCGACATGGTGTGGACTCTGGAGGTTCCATAATTCATATTTTACCCAATACTACAACTTTTTACATTATTCAAAGGCCCAAGAAGGGTCTCTTTAAATGTACAATAATTCCATAGACTTAGAATAAATCCTAGAAGTCCTCAATGGGGACTTTGACCTAAAACATGATGACCCAAGCATGAGCCCATGCTTTAATAAGTCACAATAATAATAATTATTATTTTCTTTATTATTTTGACAAGTACATAACATAATGACTCAAGTACATTATTGAAGACCGAACATGGTTACTTTTTCCAACAGAAGTTAGGGTTTCTGCACTGGGCAATCTTAAGGTTCAATTTTGGAAGCAAGAAGAGCAAGACGGAAAGCGAAGGTCTCTTAGGGTTTCCTACTAGCCCTAGGACTCAAAACAAGGCAAGCAAGGTCAAGGGAAGAGCAGTTAGAGGAGATCAAAGTCTCATAGAGAAGCAACAGCAATTGTTGGGGAGCAGAATTTCAGATCTACTGGGAGGTCGAAGATATTTCAACAGGAGGCCCAGGAAGACTTGATCTTGGAGGGTATTTGCTTGAGTCAAGGTCATGGTATTCGTCAATTGAAATATCTGGAAGATAAGAAGAGATTTTTCGGGTTTTCCCCTCAAGAGGAGGGGTTTTGGTCCTAGCTTGCAGCCTACATAATGTGTCATTGTTCTTACTGTTTTGGTAACTGTTTGATGTATTGCACATTGGAATTAGAAAGATCAAAGCTAATAAGTAAAAATAAAACACAAGCAGTTATCAAGTTAAGAGAATTAACATATACATTGCCCTCTTGAATTCTCAACATGGTATCAGAGGTTTGGTTCTCTAAGGGCATTATGAAGATCTCCTCTACAATGAAGAAGGTCATCAAAAGAATTGCAAGCCATCTCAAGAAAGGCATCAAAGAGGTATGGTGTCTCATATTCTCCTCAAAGAAGGAATCACTCATAGACAGGGATGAAGGAATCTTCTCTGCAATCTCTAGGACGTTCCAAGATGAAGACATCTGGGTAATTGATAGCGGTGGATCAAGGCACATGATTGGTCACTCCCACCAAATGAAGACATTATCAAAAGGAAAATTTGAATCCTCTGTGGAACTTGGAGACAACAAGAGTTATCTTGTGAAAGGCATTGGATCATCATTCACAAAGCTAGAAGATGGAAGCAACATCTACCTCAACAACATTTTGTTTGTTCCAGGTTTGCACAAAAATCCACTTTCTATTTCAAGTTTAGAAGATAAAGGAGATAGAGTAGCCTTCATTGATGGAAAGGTAGTTGTATGGGCAAAAGACTCAAGCATAGAACAAGCAAAAGTGATTGGTATCCAAGAAGGAGGGCTCTACAAATTAACATCTCTCGTAAATCATGCCCTAGTTCACACTGAAATTAGTCCATGTGAACTTTTGCATAGAAGTTTTGGTCATTTACATTTCAATATTCTTCCAACCCTAAATTCCATAGTAGATGGAAAACCAAATCTAAAGGAGGATCATGAAGGTGTCTGCAAAGGATTGTAAAAATTTCTCATTTCCCACCCCGGTTTTCAGTTTCACCTTATTTCTCCCATATAGTTAAATGCCCTTTCCCATATCCATAATTCAACAACTGAAAAAATAATTTTTTGCTGAAAACACAAATTCTGGAAATTTTACAGAATGATGGAAAATGCAGAAATAAAAATCAACAGGTACAGACAGTGATTTAACACATTTGAACACAGTGATTTTTGGTCAATGTGACCCTAGAAAAACCCCCTACAACTCTTGGGGAAAACCAGTTCGAGAGCTCTTCTTTATTTCTAAAAAATGCCTTTTTTTCACAGTGAGAAATATTCAGCAAAAAAATCAGCAAGCAAATTTACAACTTATCTCTTTTCCTGTGCCTCACAGCAAACTGGAAATTACAGCAAACAGGACAGCAATAAATGTTGTACGGCCTCCTCGATTTTTGTGCCCACTTTCAGCCTTAAATGTTGTTGTACGACCTGCATTAAATGCGTTGTACGGACCTCGATTTGCATGCAAAAAAATAGCAAATTGTTCCTCGATTTCTATGCAAACCACTCCTCGATTTCTGTGCAAACCAACTGTACAGATTTCTAGAAAATCGTGCCAAAATCAGCCTTTCACTGTGTGTTGAATCAGCTATATAAATCTGCTCAACTGCTGCCTTGGAATGTGTGCCAAGCTACTGTCTCCTTCTCCTCCTTGTCCAGAAATCTCCCTTGCTCTCTTGCTCTCTCTCTCAATCTGCTCATGAAATAATGAATGACCTTTTCCTCCTTTTCCTCCTTTTCCTCCTTTAATCTAACCCTAAGTGACTTTTGGGTGATCCCTAAATCCAATGGCTGAAACAGATTGAGATCTATCGCTGAGATTAAATGCTCATTTAAATCTCACTTTCTATTTTTTAATTCACCCCACTTTAATAAAGACCTACTTAGTCATTTATTTTCAAACTCACTTTTCTTTTCTAATTTTACATTGACTTTAATAAAGTCACTTTAAAATTAGACTTTAGTAACTTTATCACTTAAAGTCACTTTTAAATTAGATTTAACTTTATAAAAATTATAAAGTCACTTTAGGAGAAAAATTAAATTCTTTTTTGGACACTTTTCCTTAGGCCAAAGATCAAAGCCTTAGGGAACCACCTGTCCTCCGGTACCAAATTTCAACACTCCCTCTTACCGAGGAAGGTGTTCCTCACCACACCCATCTTGTCTCTGAAGTGGTCATGCTTGCCCCGTGGTAAGGCTTTGGTAAGAATATCTGCAACCTGCTCATCAGTGGGAATATACTCAAGCTTCACAGCACCCTTCTGAACACAGTCTCTGATGAAATGATATTTGATCTCGATATGCTTTGACCTATCCTGAAATACTGGATTCTCCGTGAGTTTAATGCAACTTTGATTATCACAGTAAATCACTGAAGGTCTCAACGGCTGACCAAATAAGCCAAACAACATCTTGCGAAGCCAGATGGCCTCACAACTAGCTAGACTGACCGCCATATACTCTGCTTCCGCTGAACTCAATGCTACTGACTGCTGCTTCTGGCTTAACCATGACACTACTGCTGAAACCAACCCAAAACAGCACCCTAAAGTGCTCTTCCTATCAGAAGCACAACCTGCCAACCTCACTCCATCCCCCTACCTGTAGTCCAGACCATAATCCACTGTCCCATGCAAGTACCACAAAATGTGTTTTGCAGCCACCCAGTGAAGCTCACACATAAACTGACTCATCGTGTTGACTGCAAAATATCTGGTCTAGTGTTGACCAAATACATCAAGGAACCAATTAGTTGCCTGTACAATGTGGGATCCACCAACTCGGAATTCGAAGCATGAAGCTTCTTCCAGTTGGTAATCATCGGTGTCGACATGGGTCTACCCCCAGGAAGAAATGCCCCTCCTCCTCCCACACCTCCAAACCCAAAAAGTAATGCATCAAGCCGATGTCCTTCATCTCAAACTCCGCCGCAAGATCTCTCTTGCAGTGCTCTATGAGTCTCTCTGCACCTGTAATGACCAAGTCATCCACATATAGCACCAAAATGAGAGCCTCCTCACCTATCACAATAAAGTAAAGGTTCAGATCTGCCTCACTCTTTGTGAAACCCATCCCCTGCAAATATGTATCTATCCTGGAGTACCAAGCTTTGGGAGCTTGCTTCAGGCCATAAAGGGCCTTCTTCACTGCACACATGGGACTCCTTCCCATGCACCTCAAAGCCCTGTGGCTGCTCAATGTACACCTCCTCCTGTATGAAGCCATTGAGAAATGCAGTCTTCACATCCATCTAGTGGATCTTCCAACCCATCTCTGCTGCTATCGATATAATGGAGCGGATCGAAGTATATCGAGCCACGGGAGCGAAGGTCTCCTCATAATCAACTCCCTCTACCTGGGAGAACCCCCTAGCCACAAACCTCGCTTTGAATTTCTCAATGTTGCCATCTGCAGCATGCTTTACCTTGTAAAGCCATCTGGAAGTAACCACGGATTTGCCCTCAGGCCTCGGCACCACCTCCCAAACATCATTCTTCATGATAAAAGAATACTCCTCCTACATGGCCTCTCTCTAGACCTGCTGGCTAGCTGCCTCCTCATAGCTAGAAGACTCAGAGTCAAGGATGCTGGTAACCATTGCCATATAGCTACAAAACCTCTCAGGTGGTCTACTCTCTCTGACCGGCCTCTTCGGCTCAGCAACAGATGTCGCATCTCTCAAGGTGTCCTGAAGCCACTTAGGGTTCCTCTTCCCTGAGCGCACTTCTCCCACTGGAGAATGAAACTCCTCCTCATCATCATCAGGGGCCTGAACTCCTAACTATCTGTCTGCTGTCCTCCTGCCTGCACCTGAACCTGTAGAAGCTGAGGTACCATGTGAACTGTCCATCAGTGGACTCCCTAGTGAACTGCTCGGAGCACCACCCCTCTGGCTCAGTGAACCACTGCTCACTGACGGACCTGACATCCTCATAGATGTACCTCCTCATCCTCCTTATCCCTGCCCACTGGATCCCTGCGACTGCCTCAACTGCTGTTGAGGGTCTGGCTGATCCAGATACTCTAACTCCCGTGACCTTCTAAAGGCCCTGTCCTCCTCGAACTTCACATCCCGCCTAACAACAACTCTCCTCTGTGCAGGCATGTAAATCCGAAAGGCCTTTGAGGTCTCACTGTAGCCCTACAAGATACCTTCTCTGTGGTGGGCTTTAGTTTGGTCTCTTCTCTTGGGTATGTAGGAGTATGTTATTGCATCCAAAGATATGGAGATTGACCAATATTAGGCTTTTCCCAGAGAAAGCCTCCTCCGAGTCATGTGCCCAAGGCACGGATGCGGACTCCTGTTCTGCAAGTAAACAGCTGTGTTGCAGGCCTCTGCCCACAAGAACAATGGCAAAGCAACCCCTGATCATGTAACATGGCTTTGGCAGCCCCTACAATAGATCTGTTCTTCCTCTCTGCAACCCCGTTCTACTGGGGGTTGTAAGGAACAGTGAACTCCCTCCTAATGCCTGCCTCTGCACAATAATCAACAAACTCTCCAAGGGTGTACTCTCCCCCATTGTTCGACCTCAGGGACTTGATCTTCCGGCCTGTCTGTGTCTCCACAAGAGCTCTAAACTCCTAAAACCGCTTGAAGACCTCACTCTTGGTCTTCAAGAAATAAATCCAGGTCCTCCTGGAGTGATCGTCAATGAATAAAACAT
>APFE031630527.1:205671-265535 GCA_000404065.3 Pinus taeda | reverse complement strand
ATCAGAATGAATCAAATCAAGTATCCCAGTCGCTCTGCTGTCACTGCTGGGAAAAGGGGATTTGGCAAACTTGCCCATCGCACATCCTCTGCAAGTATCAAAGTGATCAGTACTGAAATCTGGCACACCTATAGTGATCTCCCGCAAAGTCCTCAAGGCTCCATGATACATATATCCCATCCTGCAGTGCCAAATCTCACATAGCTCAGAACTGCTAGCTCTGCTGTCGGTACTACTGCTCAATGCCACAAGGGACTGGAATGCAAACTTGTACACCTTTGCATGGCGTACACCTATCACTCTAGCTGAATCAGCTAGAGTGCCCCTGGGATACATCAACACCTGTCCTCCCCTAAACAGTATCTCATATCCTCTATCCTCCAAAGCTGAGACGGATATGAGGTTCTTCCTCATCCCTGGCACATAAAGAACATCTGACACCTTCAAGGGAGGTTTGGACTCCCTCTGAAATGTCAGTGTCCCCACACCGACTGCTCTAACAATTCTATCATCACCGAGTACTACCTCTATATCAGTGCCACTCTCTGAAAGCTCTGAGAAGTACTCACGGACTCCTGTCATGTGACATGAAGCCCCACTGTCCACATACCAGATACCCGAAGATGCTCCGCTAATCGAGGGAAAAGCATGCTCCCTTTGAACCTGTGTGGTAGGTGATCCTGCACTAGAGGACTCATACACAGTGAACCCAAACTCCCGGTCAAAACGAACTGCAAAGTCCTCAACCTCTGCTGAAGTTGCCACGCTCTGGTTCTTCCCCTTCTTCTTATTCTCCGGACACAACTGCATAGTGTCCCATCTTTTGACAATTCTAACACTTCACCTTGGAATACTCCTTCTCTGTTACCCTGTTTACCTTTACCTTTGCCTTGCCCCCACCATTGCCTGTAGAAGCCTGCTTCTTCCCTTTGCCTTTCTTGCCTCCTGCCACCAGTGCTACATCCTCATCCTGCTCAACTGGCTTCGCTGCCCCAAGCTGACCTTTCCTGATCTCTGTCTGAATGCAATCATCCCAAAACCTCTCCCATGTGGGAAGGGTCTCACGTGCACAAACCCCATCAGCAAAGTTCATCCATGAACAGGGGAGGCCATTCACTGGAATCCGCACCAACTCAGTGGGTGGAATGGCCTCTCCAATTGCTGCCAACTCATCTCTCACATTAGTAATCTTTGAGAGATATCCAGCTGCACTATCATTACCCATCTTAATGTTCTTCAGCTTCTCCTTCAGGACCATTTTCCGGTTCTCATTAGTACTCTGGTAGAGATTGGACAATGTTGTCCACATCTCATGGGCATTGCTCTTTCCTCTCATATGAGGAATGCAATGGTCTTTGACTCCGTCTAGAATCAGCCTCTTACCTTTGTTGTTCTTTTTATTATACGCAGCCAACTGAGTAGCATCAGTAGGCACAACAACAGAGTTTTGTGTGGTATGCACCATGATATCCCAGACTTCTGCCTCCTCAAAGATACTCTGCATTCTCTCCTTCCAAACGTTGTAATTTGTATGCCCATCTAGCCTATCCTCCACCCTCAATCCCAATGACATCCTGTTGTCCTAAAACTGAAAAATAGCACTGCTGTAGTAAAGATAAAACTGTTGTTTGTGAAAAATCAGCTCGCTGGAATTTTCTACGTGAAAAATCAACAGACTGTAATTTTCCTCATTGTTGTCCCAAACTACACTTTAGCACTCAAGCTCTGATACCATGTAAAAATTTATCATTTCCCACCCCAGTTTTCAGTTTCACCTTATTTCTCCCATATAGTTAAATGCCCTTTCCCATATCCATACATTCAACAACTGAAAAAATAATTTTTTGCTGAAAACACAAATTCTGGAAATTTTACAGAATGCTGTAAAATGCAGAAATAAAAATCAACAGGTACAAACAGTGATTTAACACATTTGAACACAATGATTTTTGGTCAATGTGACCCTAGAAAACCCCCCTACAACTCTTGGGGAAAACCAGTTCGAGAGCTCTTCTTTATTTCTGAAAATGCCTTTTTTTTACAGTGAGAAATATTCAGCAAGCAAATTTACAATTTATCTCTTTTCCCGTGTCTCACAGCGAATTGGAAATTACAACAAACAGGACAGCAATAAATGTTGTACGGCCTCCTCGATTTTCGTGCCCACTTTCAGCCTTAAATGTTGTTGTACAGCATGCATTAAATGCGTTGTACAGACCTCGATTTGCGTGCAGAAAAACAACAAATTGCTCCTCGATTTCTGTGCAAACCACTCCTCGATTTATGTGCAAACCAGCTGTACGGATTTCTAGAAAATCATGCCAAAATCAGCCTTTCACTGTGTGCTGAATCCGCTGTACAAATCTACTCAACTGCTGCCTCGAAATGTGTGCTAAGCTGTTGTCTCCTTCTCCTCCTTGTCCAGAAATCTCCCTTGCTCTCTTGCTCTCTCTCTCAATCTGCTCATGAAAGAATGAATGACCTCTTCCTCCTTTTCCTCCTTTAATCTAACCCTAAGTGACTTTTGGGTGATCCCTAAATCCAATGGCTAAAATAGATTGAGATCTATGGCTGAGATTAAATGCTCATTTAAATCTCACTTTCTATTTTTTAATTCACCCCACTTTAATAAAGACCCACTTAGTCATTTATTTTCAAACTCACTTTTCTTTTCTTATTTTACATTGACTTTAATAAAGTCACTTTAAAATTAGATTTTAGTAACTTTATCACTTAAAGTCACTTTTAAATTAGATTTAACTTTATAAGAATTATAAAGTCACTTTAGGAGAAAAATTAAAAAAAAAAATTGACACTTTTCCCTAGGCCAAAGATCAAAGCCTTAGGGAACCACCTATCCTCCGCTACCAAATTTCAACAAGGATGTGCATTAGGCAAAAATACCAAGAGACCATTTGAAAGCAGTGCTTCACAATCGAAAGAAATCTTGGATTTCAGTCACTCTGATGTATGTCGCCCTATGACTCCAAAATCACTTGGAGGACATCTTTACTATGTCAAATATATAGATGATCATTCAAGAAAGACCTAGGTTTACTTAATGAAAACCAAGGATGAAGTATTTACTAAATTTCAAGAATTCAAAACAGAAGTGGAGAACCTTACAAAAGAAGGATCAAGATACTAAGATTTGATAATGGAGAAGAATATACATCCAAAGAGATCATAGCATTCTATAAGGAATCTGGGATTAAGAGGGAGTTGATAGTTGCATACAATCCCAAACAAAATGGGGTTGCAGAAAATCGATGTCCTCACACATCACTAGACAACAAAACCTCGAAAGAAGTGTTACGGGAAGAAGCCATTTGTCAATCATCTTTGAATATTTGGATGTCCTATGTATATTCATATACCAAAGGACAAAAGAAAGAAGTTGGATCCTTCCGGTGTGAAGGGCATATATGTTGGGTATAGTAACTCATCCAAAGCCTAGAGAATCTATATGAAAGATAGACATCACATTAAGTTAGTAGTGATGTCATATTTGATGAAAGCATAGCATTCAAGAAATCAAAAGAAATTTCTATAGATTCTGATGACGAAGAACTTCCTATGTTTAAGGAAGAAGGATCTCACCATGATGAAGAAGGACTTAGTGAACATGTTCGACCCGCGGTCATTCAAGAAACAAGGAAACGACCTAACTGGTTGAAATCTACACTACTTGATGCAGAAGGTCATGGGGCAGCTCAAGGATCATTTAAAGAAAGTAAAAAACCACGAGATATTTTGGGTATGATGCATACATGACAAAATTAATAGAAGCAGAACCATCCACTTTTGAAGAGGTTATAGAACATCGAGAATGGAAAGATGCCATGAATGAAGAATATCAATCTATAATGAAGAATGGAGTCTGGGACATCATACCTAGGCATTAAGACAAATCTGTAGTTACTTCCAAGTGGATCTATAAGATCAAGCATGCAGCTAATGGAAGTATAGATAAGTATAAAGCAATATTTGTGGATAGAGGGTTCTCTCAACTTGAAGGCATCGACTATGAAGAAATTTTTGCTCCAATAGCAAGATATACAACAATTTGATCATTAGTCTCTTTGGCAGTAATGATGGGATGGAACATCCACCAAATGGACGTCAAGACTGCGTTTCTGAATGGCACAATAGATGAAGAAGTCTACATAAAACAACCCTTGGGATTCGAAATCAAAGATAAGAAGGCATATGTTTGCAAATTAAAGAAAGCATTATATGGCCTCAAGCAAGCACCAAGGGCATGGTATGCTAGAATGGATGCATACCTACAGAGACTAGGCTTCACAAAAAGTTATGCTGACTCAAACCTCTATATTGAAGTTGTAAACAATGAACATGTAATTATTCTTCTATATGTAGATGATCTTCTCTTGACAGGAGTAGAAGGTCGAATTGAAGAATGTAAGAAGCAATTGGTAGCAGAATTTGACATGAGGGAGCTTGCGTTGATGCATTACTATCTGGGACTAGAAGTCTGGCAGGAACCTAATGAAATCTATACATGTCAAGGAAAGTATGTGATCGAGATTCTGAAGAAGTTCAACATGATGGACTGTAAAGAGATGACAACTATGGTGATCACAAACTTGAAAAGACTAAGGAGTTTTGAATCAAGCCCTGTGGATCCCTCTAGATATAGACAATTGATTGGCTCATTAATGTACTTGGTGAACACTCGACCAAACATATGTTTTGCAATAAATGTACTCAGTCGATTCCAAGTGGAGCCGAAGCATGATCACTGGATAGTAGCAAAACATATCCTGAGATATCTACGAGGAACCATCAACTACTTCCTAAAATATGATAGAAGGAATGATGTTCAATTGACTGGCTATACAGATTCTGAATGGGGAGGCAGTGAACAAGATGGAAGAAGCACGATAGGAGGATGTTTTTAACTGGGATCATCTATGGTCTCAAGGATGAGCAGAAAACAAAACATCATTGCTTTGAGTAGTGTTGAAGCAGAATATTTCATAGCATGTGAAGTTAGTTGGGAAGCAATTTGGTTAAGAAAGTTGTTGTCTGGCTTATTTGAAGTACCGATGAACCCTACAGTGATACGTTGCGATAACAGCATCTATATTTGTTTGTCTGCGTAACCAGTGTTTCATGGAAAGACAAAGCATATCAACAACAAGTATCACTATATACGAGAGCTAGTGCAAAATGGTGTGGTGCAACTACAGTATATCTCCACTGATGAGCAGGTCGCTTATTAACAAAATCACTTCCAAACAAGAAGCTTGTATACTTATGGGACAAGCTTGGTTTGGTGGATTTTTGTTAAAATTGGAAACTAGGGCCAAAATCCACATGGGTCATCTTATTTATTATAGTTGATATTTTTCTTGGATTCCTCTCTCCGAGAGGTATATGATTGATCTAAAGATCATCTGATTCTGACATGTACAAATAAAGTTATGAATTTATTTTGATTATGGTCAAATTGTCAAGGTCGGCCAGCAAACTTATGTCGGCTCAAAAGCCCAACAGTCACGTTTATTCATCCTCAACGTTGCATATAAATAGAAGGTGACTTAGCCTCATTTGGACACACTCATCTTCACACTTCTCTCTCTTTCTCTCATTGATTGGGTACAGATTTTTGGGCCTCTCTCTCTCCACACGTCAGAAATTTCAGGAGAACAAAATTTCAGGAGGCCGAAATTTCAGGAGAGCAAAATTTCAGGAGGCTAAAATTTCAGAAGACCGAATTTCTAGACAGTTTGACCAAGCGTTGACCAGCATGCGTTGACCTCCTTTGATTGCGCTTTTCTAAGGGCTATCTCTGTTTGGGCAAGCCGCATCTCTGGGCACAGAAATCGAGGCTAATTGTTCTCTGTTGACCACCGTTAACTGCAGCTGGGGCTCACTGCAGGAGAGCTATTTCACCAGACTTAGACTGGGTTGAAATTGACTGTTTTGAGGGTTGTGTTATCTTGTTGTTTGGAGGTTGAAGTTGATTGAAGTTGACCGATTCGCTGAGGGTCAAATCTGCCCTGTTGACCAGCGTTGACTTTTCTGGTTAGGGCTCTTTAGCTGCTGTTATAAATTATCAGATTTGTAAATTGTACTATCCCTCTCTACTGAATTATTGAAGACTAAAAGAAGATTTGATCAAGGGTTTCCCCACATTGGGATTTGTCCCTGGTTGGTGCCACATCTTGTGTCATCTTGTCTTGGCTTGTCTTCTACTGTTTATGTTTATGTTATATCTGCATTTTACTATCATGTTGATGTGATTGCTAATCTGAATATTGATACTGAGCTAATAAAGAAATTGAAGTACAATTGCTTTAAAGCATAGAACATACCATTGTTTCCTAAAATTAACATGGTATCAGAGCTGAGTTGAAGACAAAGCCCAAGCAAGAGTGAAAGAGCAATCACCAAAAATAGTTGGACAAAGACAAAAGTTTCAATGGGTTCCTCATCCTACTTCGCAACTAAAGACAAGCTCCATCTGCGAAGAAAGTTATCTTTGTGGGCTATAGTGAAAATTCTAAGGGATATAGAATTTATGTGGCTAGTCAAAAGGAAGTTGAGATAAGTCATGATGTCACCTTCGACGAAGATATGGCCCTCAAGAAAATCGACAACCTTCCTATCCTCAGGAAGAACAAAGAAGCTGACACCGGAAAACAGGGTGCAAAAGAAGATGAAACGATGCCTGATGTTGATGAACCTATGGATCCTATTGATCCTCCTCCTCATGAGCCCTCCTCCAAAAGGAGACCCTCATGACTTAGGGAGACTCGAAGAAGATGTCGAGAGACACATTGCACCAAGGGGGACTTTCCGTGAAAGCAAGAAGCCGAACAGGTATCAAGGATATTTAATCGCCATGAGCACTATCATTCAAAATGAGCCTTCATCATTCGAAGAAGTCATGAAGCATCAAGTATGGAAGGATCTATGAATAAAGAATACGAGTCAATTATGAAGAATGATGTCTGGGATGTGGTCCCTAGACGCTAAGACAAATCGGTTGTCACCTCTAAGTGGCTCTACAAAATCAAGCATGGAGCTGATGGAAGTGCAAAAAGTTTCAAGGCTCGCTTTGTTGCTCTAGGCTTCTCTCAAAAGGAAGGTGTAGATTACGATGAGATATTTGCACCTGTTACCCAATACACCACCATCCGCTCGATCATAGCCCTTGCTGCCTCGCAAGGATGGAACCTACATCAGATGGATGTCAAGGCCGCTTTATTGCATGGTTTAATCAAACAGGAAGTCTATGTGGAACAACCCGAGGGGTTTGAGGTTCATGAACGACAATCTCATGTATGCAGGTTGAAGAAAGCTCTCTATTGATTGAAGCAAGCACCTTGGGCTTGGTATGAGAGGATCGATAGCTATCTGATGAAGCTAGGATTCACTAGAAGTGAAGTCGATCCGAACCTTTACTTTAAGGTTGAAAATGATAAACCTCTCATTCTAGTACTTTATGTGGACGACCTCTTTCTGACAGGTCCAGACCCTCTCATTCACAAATCTAAGAGGGAGCTGTCTTCTAAATTTGAGATAAAGGACCTAGGACTGTTGCACTATTTCCTAGGGTTGGAGGTCTGGCAAAAGCTAGGTAAAATTTTCCTCTCTCAAGGAAAATATGTTGTGAAGATATTGGAAAGATTTGGGATGGTGGATTGCAATCCTGTGACAACTCCGATGGAACTTAACTTTAAGAAATTACGTGGTAGTGTTGCTGGACTTGAATTGGAAAATGCTTCTGAGTATTGTCAACTCATAAGAGCACTGATGTTCTCGGTGAACTCCTGTCAGAACATATGTTTTGCAATTAACACATTGACCCAACATATGGTTGAGCCTCATCATATACATTAGATTGGTGCCAAGAATCTTCTGAGATATCTTCGGGGCACAATCACTCATGGACTGAGATACACTGTTGGAAATGTGAGGTTGCATGGTTATTCTCATGTTGATTGGGCTGGCAATGTGGTGGATCGCAAGAGCACTTCTAGATGATGTTTTTTTTAGGTTTTGCTTCAATACCCTGGATGAGCAGGAAGCAGAAATCGGTTGCCTTAAGCATTGTCGAGGCCGAATACATAGCTGCTAGTATGGCCCCCTGTGAAGCTGTCTGGTTGAGGAAACTCTTCAGTGAGTTGTTTGGACATGTGTTGGATGCCACCGTGATCCTCTGCGACAACCAGATTGGGATCTGATTATCAAAGAATCCCATGTCTCATGATCGCTCCAAGCATATAGATATCAGGTACCACTTTATCCAGGATATGGTACAACGAGGAGCAATAAGGCTCCATCACATTGGGATTGATGAGCAGGTCGTCGATATTCTGACAAAGCCCCTGGGAAAGGTCAAGTTCTTCGCCTTCCGAGAACGAGTTGGAGTTGTGGAGAGACCCTCTTATGAGGGTCCTGTATGAGATGGACATTGAGCTCTAGGAGCTCTGAGGGGCTTGGGGTACTTCTTGGAGCAATGAGCAACCATAGGGTGAGTGGTTCATCCTTCCCCTTGTGGTTGACAGTGTACAGGGTGAGTGGTTCAGCCTTCCCCTGTGATACCCCTTGGATACATGTAGGTACGATGAGTGGTTCATCCTTCTCCTGTCGAGACATCCTAGCCATGCAATCTGGGACTCACGAGAAGTACCTCTCATCTGGCCAATGAGTAGGGAAATGAGGATAGGGACCACAGTACTACCGATGGACGCATCGTGTACTACCGTACTCCTTATGCCAATATTGATTTGGGATCAATTGCAACTGACTTCGGGCAGTAAAAGTGGTATGAGACACTCTCTATTGATTGGAACTAACTTCGGGTCAGTAAGAGTGGTATGACACACTCTCCTTTGATTGGGACTGACTTCGGGTCAGTAGAGAACGGTATGATACATTCTCGATCACTTTTTCTTCTACATAGTTCAGCAGTGCAGAGCAGTGCATTAATGGCAGAGATAGTAAAGATTGCCAAATGGATAAGCAGATGGAGTTCTCCCTAGTTGAGAGGGAGTGTTAAAATTGCCAACTAGGGCCAAACTCCACATGGGTCATCTTATTTATGATAGCTAATATTTTTCTTGGATTCCTCTCTCCGAGAAGTGTAGGATTAATCTAAAGATCATCCGATTTTGACATGTACAAATAAAGTTATGAATTTATTTTGATTATGGTCAAATTGTCAAAGTCGGCTAGCAAACTTATGTAGGCTTAGAAGCCCAACAGCCACATCTATTCATCCTCAACGTTGCATATAAATAGAAGGTGATTTAGCCTCATTTGGACACACTCATCTTCACACTTCTCTCTCTCTCCTATCATTGATTGGGTACAGATTTTGGGCATCTCTCTCTACACACGTCCGAAATTTCAAGAGAGTGAAATTTCAAGAGGCCGAAATTTCAGGAAACCAAATTTCTGGACAGTTTGACCAAGAATTGACCAGCATGCGTTGACCTCCTTTGACTGTGTTTTTGTGAGGGCTATCTCTGTTTGAACAGGCCGCATTTCTGAGCACAGAAATCGAGGCTAAACATTGATTGTTGACCAGCATTTATTGCAGCTAGGCCTCACCGCAAGTGGGTTGTTTGACTAGACTTTGACTCGGCTGAATTTGATTGTTTTGAGGCTTGTTTTATCTTGTTGTTTGGAGGCTGAAGTTGACCAAAGTTGACCGATTTGTTGAGGGTCAAATCTGCCCTGTTGACTTTTCTCGTTAGGGCTATTTTGTTGTTGTTATAAAATATCAAATTTGTAAATTGTACTATCTCTCTCTGCTGAACTATTGAAGACTAAAAGAAGCCTTGATCAAGGGTTTCCCCACATTGGGGTTTGTCCCTAGCTAGTGCCACATCTTGTGTCCTCTTGTCTTGGCTTGTCTTCTACTGTTTATGTTTATGTCCTATCTGCATTTTACTATCATGTTGATGTGATTGCTAATCTAAATATTGATACTGGGCTAATAAAGAATTTAAAGTAAAATTGCTCTAAAGCATAGAACATACCATTGTTGCCTAAAATTAACAATTTGTCCTCCTGAATTGAGAGGGAGTTATAGACACAACATTCTTGTCTTCACTTGGGAAGAAAGAATGGAGGATTGGGTAACCATTTGGCATTCGATACTCCTTGAGAATGTAGTAGGGCATTCAAGACAAAAGTAGCCAGTCGTGGATAGATATTCTCTGAGGATTAGCTACCAGAGATACGAATAGTCCAACCAAAGGTCATACTCTATGAACACCTAGGTGGGGTTTGTACCTTGGAGACACAATGATGATGGTGTCTTCACATCATCGGTCTCGTCGGCATTGTGCTCTGATCTTGTGGAGAGATAGAGTTGTTAGTCAAGGCCTTGCTATATGACAATGCTAGTTATTATGACGCTAGACAGATGAGTTACCAATCCAAATCTTCTTATCAGATCTCTTCAAATTGAGAATGACCTTGTACCTCCTATGAATACCTCCCTAGTTAAGAGGGAGTATTGAAAAATGTGTAACTAGGTTCAGCCTTCATTAGTATGAAATGTATTCTTGTATATATGAAAAGAAAAAGAAATTATTATTATTATTATTGGAGCATGGGTTTCATGCTCAAGTTCTTTTATTTTATAGGTCAAGCACCCATTGAAATGCTTCTAGGTTCTGTCCTAGGTATAAGAGTCATTGTCATATATGGAAGACCCTATAGGCACATTCTAAATTGTAAAAGAAAATTTATTTTGTCTTGAAAATGTCAAAATACCTCCAAGATCAAGTCGACCTACATAAGCTGTCAAGTCGGCCTACATGAAGAACCATGCCCACCCTTGAAGGAAGCCTATATATAAGAAGAACTCGTCCTCCATTTGGATCATTCATTCATTCATCCCTTATGCGAAGAAGGAAGCAACGGAAGGTCGAAGAAGGAAGTGCGAAGAAGAGAAGGACAAGGAAAGTCGAAGTGTTTAGGTTTCTCTACATTCTTCTCGAAATGTGAATTTAAGGTTTCTACACTGGGCAAGTCTAAAGGTTCGATTTTGGAAGCAAGAGGAGCAAGAAAGCAAGCGAAGCTCTGTTAGGATTTCCTACTAGCCCTAGGAGTCAAAACAAGGCAAGCGAGGTCAAGGAAAGAGAAGTTAGAGGGAGATCAAAGTCTCCTAGAGAAGGAGCAGCAGTTGCTAGGGAGCCGAATTTTGGATCTACTGGGAGGTCAAAGATATTTCAGCAGAAGGTCGAGGAAGACTTGATCTTGGAGAGTACTTGTCCGAGTCTAGGTCATGGTATTCGGCAATTGAAAGATATGGAATATAAGAAGAGATTTTTCGGGTTTTCCCCTCAAGAGGAAGGGTTTTGGGCCAGGCTTGCGGCCTACATACTGTGTAATTGTTCTTAATGTTTTGGTAACTGATTGATGTATTGCACATTGGAATAACAAAGATCAAAGCTAATAAGTAGAAAGAAAATACAAGTAGTTATCAAGTTAAGAGAATTAACAAATCCATTGCCCTAATGAATTCTCAACATGGTATCAGAGGTTTGGTTCTCTAAGGGCATTATGAAGATCTCCTCTATAATGAAGAATGTCATCAAAAGAATTGCAAGCCATCTCTAGAAAGGCATTAAAGAGGTATGGAGTCTCATATTCTCTTCAAAAAAGGATTCACTCATAGAAAGGGATGAAGGACTCTTCTCTGCTCTCTCTTGGACATTCCAAGATGAAGACATCTGGGTAATTGATAGTGGTGCATCAGGGCACATGACTAGTTACTCCCAGCAATTGAAGACATTATCAAAAGGAAAATCTGCATCCTCTATGGAACTTGAAGACAACAAGAGTTATCCTATGAAAGACATTTGATCATCATCCATAAAGCTAGAATATGGAAGCAACATCCACCTCAACAACATTTTGTTTGTTCAAGGTTTGCACAAAAATCTACTTTTTATTTCAAGCTTAGAAGATAAAGGAGATATAGTAGCCTTCATTGATGGAAAAGTAGTTGTATGGGCAAAAGACTCAAGCATAGAAAAAGCAAAAGTGATTGGTATCCGAGAAGGAAGGCTCTATAGATTAACATCTCTCGTAAATCATGCCCTATTTCACACTGAAATTAGTCCATGTGAGCTTTGGCATAGAAGGTTTGGTCATTTACATTTCAAAATTCTTCCAACCCTAAATTCCATAGTAGATGGAATACCAAATCTAAAGGAGGATCATGAAGGTGTCTGCAAAGGATGTGCATTAGGCAAAAAAAACAAGAGACCATTTGGAAGCAGTGCTTCACCGTTGAAAGAAATCTTGGATCTCATTTACTCTAATGTATGTCGCTCTATGACTCCAAAATCACTTGGAGGACATCTTTACTATGTCACATTCATAGATGATCATTCAAGAAAGACCTAGGTTTACTTAAGGAAAACCAAGGATGAAGTATTTACTAAATTTCAAGAATTCAAAGCCGAAGTGGAGAACCTTACGGAAAGAAGGATCAAGATACTAAGATCTGGTAATGGAGGAGAATATACATCCAAAGAGATCATAGCATTCTGTAAGGAATCTGGGATTAAGAGAGAGCTAATAGTTCCATACAATCCTGAACAAAATGGAGTTGCAGAAAGAAAGAACAGGTCCATTGAAGAAAGTGTAAAAGCAATGATACACGATCAAGTTCTACCGAAGGTTTTGTCGAGTGAGCCAACTAAGACAACAGTGTACATACAAAATCGATGTCCTCACAGATCTCTAGACAACAAAACCGTGAAAGAAGTGTTCACTGGGAAGAATCCATCTATCAATCATCTTTGAATCTTTGGATGTCCTATGTATATTCATATACCAAAGAACAAAAGAAAGAATCTAGATCCTTCTGGAGGGAAGGGCATATTTGTTGGGTATTGTAACTCATCGAAAGCCTATAGAATCTATATGAAAGATTAACATCACATTGAGGTAAGTCGTGTTGATTTTTGGTAGCATCGAATGTGCTCTAGCCACAAAATTTGGTGGAGAGGCTAAGGCACATGAGATCTCCAAAACCCAGAAATCATTTGGAGAAATTCCACCCGGATGAGAAGATATTAAAATAATTAATTTTTTTAATGAGTTCCTAAGTCTAAACTTAGGAAAATTAAAATATTAATGTGTATTAATATAATATGGGCGAGAAAGTTCTAAGAGATGAGGATCAAGCCAACTTTAATCTTAGCCATTGATTAGAGACTTAATCTCGGCCGTTGATTCGTCAACAGGAAAAGTATGAGAGGAGGCTTGAGGGTCAATTGGAGACACACCAAGAGAGATCAGTCAGTTCGATTTTCTGGGGCAAGGTTCGCTAAGGAAATCGAGCAAGTGATCAGTTGCAATGAGGGGCAGTTCAACAAGGTATTTTCATCTGAGGCTGAAGAATACATAGCAGAGAGGCAGCACAGTGTCGGAGAGACAGCACAAGGCCTGGGAGGGCTGATGCAGAGGCAGCAAGGGTTGACGCAGAGGACGCAGAAAGCCGCAGAGGTTGATGCAGAAGCAGCAGAGGCTGACACATGCAACACAGAGAGCTGTAGAGACTGCGCTGAGGAGGTTTTGTGGGGCAGACTGAGAGCAGATCAGCTGGGAGAGGGTGATGCAGTTCCTGAAGGGTGATGCAGTTCCAAAGTATTGCTTGGAGCAGCTTTCTTTGTCCAGCAGAGGGAACAATCGAAGTCACTGTGGGGGTTGATCATTCGGTTGCTGATTTGCTAGAATATCTGTCTCTTGATAGAGGTACTATTGTCGAGGATATTCTCTGTAGGGTGAGCCATTTCTGGAACCCTAGTTGTATTCAGAAATCTGTTTAATAATAAAAAAACCCTCTATATGCTGCATCGATTTTCCCAAATGGGGTTTTTCTGGGGACGATTGTCCAAAAATAACGGTGTCCATTGTGGTGTCTCAGTTTATTTCAGTTGTTGATCTGTGTATTTGTGAAGGTTGCAATAGTGTTTACTTCGATGTTTATGTTATTAAATAACTTGTTAATGTAAAGAACAAGTAGGAAATAGTAAACCAGATATTGCAGTAGGGGTTCCTGATGTGTTAGATTCAAGAATTTTCACAAGTCATGATGTCATATTTGATGAGAGCATAGCATTCAAGAAATCAAAAGAATTTTCTATAGATTTTGATGACGAAGAACTTCCTATGTTTGAGGAAGAAGTTGACAAGGAAGAAGGATCTCACCATGATGAAGGAGGACCTAGTGAACATGTTCAACCCGTGGTCATTCAAGAAACAAGGAAAATACCTAACTCGTTGAAATCTACACTACTTGATGCAAAAGGTCATGGGGCAGCTCAAGGATCATTTAGAGAAAGTAAAAGACCCAAGAGATATTCTGCATATGCTGCATACATGACAACATTAATAGAAGCAGAACCATCCACTTTAGAAGAGGCTATAGAACATCGAGAATGGAAAGATACCATGAATGAAGAATATCAATCTATAATGAAGAATGTAGTCTGGGAGATCGTACCTAGGCCTAAAGACAAATCCGTAGTTACTTCCAAGTGGATCTATAAGATCAAGCATGTAGCTGATGGAAGTATAGATAAGTACAAAGCAAGATTTGTCGCAAGAGGGTTCTCTCAACTTCAAGGCAGCGACTATGAAGAAACTTTTGCTCCAACAGCAAGATATACAACAATTCGATCATTAGTCTTTGTGGTAGCATCGATGAGATGGAACATCCACCAAATGGGCGTCAAGACTGCGTTTCTGAATGGCACAATAGATGAAGAAATCTAAATTGAACAACCCTTGGGATTCGAAATCAAAGATAGGAAGGCATATGTTTGCAGATTAAAGAAAGCATTATATGGCCTCAAGCAAGCACCAAGGGCATGGTACGCTAGAATGGATGCATACCTACAGAGACTAGGCTCCACAAAAAGTTTTGTTGACTCAACCCTCTATATTAAAGTTGTAAACAATAAACCCGTAATTATTCTTTTTTATGTAGATGATCTTCTCTTGACAGGTGTAGAAGGTTGAATTGAAGAATGTAAGAAGCAATGGCAGCAGAATTTGACATGAAGGATCTTGGGTTGATGCATTACTATCTGGGACTAAAAGTCTAGCAGGAACCTAGTGAAGTCTATTTAGGTCAAGGAAAGTATGTGATCGAGATTTTGAAGAATATCAACATGATGAATTGTAAAGAGATGACAACTTCGATGATCACAAACTTGAAATGACTAAGATTTTTTGAATCAAGCCCTGTGGATCCCTCTAGATATAGACAATTGATTGGCTCATTAATGTACTTGGTGAATACTCGACCGGACATATGTTTTGCAATAAATGTACTCAGTCAATTCCAAGTGGAGCCGAAGCATGACCATTGGATAGCAGCAAAACATATCCTGAGATATCTATGGGGAACAATCAACTACTGCCTAAAATATGATAGAAGGAATGATGTTCGATTGACTAGTTATACATATGCCGACTGGGGAGGCAATGAACAAGATGGAAGAAGCACTACGGGAGAATGTTTTAGTCTGGGATCATCTATGGTCTCATGGATGAGCAGAAAACAAAACATCGTTGCTTTGAGTAGTGCTGAAGCAGAATATGTTGCAGCATGTGAAGTTAGTCGGGAAGCAGTTTGCTTAATAAATTTGTTGTCTGACTTATATGAAGGACCACTGAACCCTACAGTGATACGTTGTGATAACACCAGTTGTATTCGTTTGTCTAAGGACCCAGTGTTTCATGGAAAGACAAAGCATATCGACAACAAGTATCACTATATACGAGAGCTAGTGCAAAATGGTGTGGTGCAGCTACAATATATCTCCACTGATGAGTAGGTAGCTAACATATTGACAAAATCACTTCCAAACAAGAAGCTTGTATACTTAAGGGACAAGCTTGGTTTGGCGGATTTGTCCTCTCGAATTGGGAGGGAGGGATAGACACAACATTCTTGTCTTCACTTGGGAAGAAAGAATGGAGAATTGGGTAACCATCTAGCATTCGATACTCTTTGAGAATGTAGTAGGGCATTCAAGACAAAAGTAGTCAATGGTGGACAGATATTCTTTGAGGATTAGCTACCAAAGATACGAATAGTCCAACCAAAGGTCATACTCTATGAACACCTAGGTGAGGTATGTACCTTGGAGAGACAATGATGATGGTGTCTTCACATCATTGGTCTCGCCAGCATTGTGCTTTGATCTTATGGAGAGATAAGAGTTGTTAGTCAAGGCCTTACTATATGACAATGTTGGTTATTATGATGCTAGACAGATGGGTTACCAATTCAACTCTTCTTATGAGATCTCGTCAGATTGAGAATGCCAATGTACCTCCTATGAATACCTCCCTAGTTAAGAGGGAGTGTTGAAAAATGTGTAACTAGGTTCAATCCTCATTAGTATGAAATGTATTCTTGTATATATGAAAAGTAAAAGAAATTATTATTATTATTGGAGAATGGGTTTCATGCTCAAGTTCTTTTATTTTATAGGTCAAGCACCCATTGAATGCTTCTAGGGTTCGTTCTAGGTATAAGAGTCATTGTCATATATGGAAGACCCTATAGGCACACTGTAAATTGTAAAGGAAAATGTATTTTGTCTTGAAAATGTCAAAATACCTCCGAGATCAAGTCGGCCTACATAAGCTGTCAAGTCAGGCTACATGAAGAACCACATCCACCCTTGAAGGAAGCCTATATATAAGAAGAACTCGTCCTCCATTTGGATCATTCATTCACTCATCCCTTATGCGAAGAAGGAAGCAGTAGAAGGTCGAAGATTCTGGTGGAGAATCTGACTGGGAAGAAAATAAAAGTTTTGCGCTCAGATAAAGGTGGAGAGTATGTCGATAAGGACTTCACTGATTTTTGCACTAAGGAGGGAATCAAAAGAGAGTGGATAGCTCCGTACAATCCGAAGCAAAATGTAGTAGAAAGAAAGAACAGGATTATTGTAGAAGCAGCTAGGGCCATGATGTATGATCAGGATATGCCAAAATTCCTGTGGGCATAAGCATGCAACACAATAGTCTATGTTCAGAATAGAACTCCTCATCAGGCATTGGGCAAGATTACTCTAGAGAAAGTCTTCACAGGGAAGACGCCAGAAGTCAGTCATTTCAGGATATTTGGGAGCTTAGCATACTGTCGCATACCCGAGGAAAAGAGGAAGAAACTAGATCAAACTACAAAACAAGGATATCTAGTGGGATATAGCGAGAACGCTAAGGCATACAGAATCTATCTTCCAGGGAGCAGGAAAGTAGTAGTTCGACGAGATGTGAAGTTCATGGAAGACAAGGCTTTCAGAAAATCTCGAGAAATGCCTTCTGAGGAGCAGTGAAAAGAGGAACCGTTGGTCAAACCTCTTCAACCAACAGAAGAAAAGAATTATTTCTCGGGTCAAGAAGAATCATAAGATGAGGAGGAGCTAACAGAAGCACCTGCTGGCAGAGGAAGAACGAGCAGGGAACTTCGTCAGATTCTGTGAGATGCATAGGACTTCATCGGTGCACCAAGGAACAATAAGAGGGAGCGAAAACAGCCAGATAGATATCAAGCATTAGTAGTTCAGGATGGCGAGCCTGCCAATTTTCAAGAGGCAGCTCAACATCAGGTTTGGCTAGATGCGATGGTAGAGGAGTACAACTCCATAATGTTGAACGATGTCTGGGAGGTAGTGCCAAGGCCTCAAGACAGATTAGTGGTAGGTTCGAGATGGATCTACAAGATTAAATATGTTGCAGACGGCAGTGTTGAGAAATACAAAGCCAGATTTGTGGCTAAGGGGTATGCTCAGAAAGAAGGAATTGACTACAAAGAGACCTTCGCCCCAGTAGCCAAGTATACATCTATTAGAACCGTGATATCTCTTGCAGCACAGATGGGGTGGGAGATTCATTAGATGCATGTCAGAACGACATTTCTGAACAGTGTGATAGAAGAAGAGGCATACATTGAACAACCAGAGGGCTTTGAGATACATGAGAAGAAGTCTCATGTATGCAGATTGAAGAAAGCCTTGTATGGGCTAAAACAGGCACCCAGAGAATGGTAATGGGCGAATTGATGGCTACTTGTAGAAAATGGGATTTGTCAAGAGTGACGCAGATCCAAATATCTACTATCTGATTGTAGAGAATGAACCTCTAATCTTAGTGGATGATCTCTTCCTGACAAGATCATCCAGGCTCATAGGTAATTGTGAGAAGAATCTAGCCACAGAGTTTGACATGAAGGATTTGGAACGAATGCATTATTTCCTAGTCTTGGATGTTTGGCAGCAAAAGGGGGAGATCTTCCTTGGGCAAGGGAGATACTACAAAAATCCTGAAGAGATTCAAGATGGAGGACTGTAGACCCATGGCTACTCCAATGATAACCAACTGGAAGAAGATTGATGCATCAGAAGGCAAAGATGTTGATCCCACCTTATACAGGCAGCTCATAGGGTCCCTAATGTATCTGGTCAATACCAGGCCAGACATTTGCTACGCTGTCAACACCCTCAGTCAGTGCATGGTGGAGTCGAAGAGGGCGCACTGGGCAGTAGCCAAATATGTTCTCAGATATTTACAGGGAACAGTCGATTATGGACTCTTGTACACCAAGGCTAAGGATATCAAATTGAGTGGGTTTACTGATGTAGATTGGGCAAGAAGTTCAGTGGGTCGGAAAAGTACCTCTGGGTACTGTTTCAACATTAGATCAGGAATGACCTCCTAGTGCAGTAGGAAACCGAAATCCGTGGCTCTGAGCTCAGCTGAGGCAAAATATATGGCCACAAGCACAACTTCGTGCGAGGCCATATGGCTTACAAAACTACTTGTGAACCTATTCAAAAGAAAGATGGAGGCGACCAGGTTCATGTGTGATAATCAGAGTTGCATCAAGCTCTCTGAGAATCCAGGGTTTCACAATCGGTCAAAGCATATTGATATCCGATGTCACTTTGTCAGAGACTGTGTCCAACGAGGAGTTGTACAGTTGAGCTACACTCCTACAGGAGAACAGGTGGCAGACATCCTTACCAAGGCCCTTGGAAGAACCAAGTTTGATTATTTCAGGGAGAAGATGGGGATGATAAAGAATCCATTCAGTAGCAGAAATGAGTATGATGTTGCAGTGCAGTAGTAGTCAGCAGTAGCACGATGCAACATAATGAGAAGGAGTTTGCAATGCAGATGCAGTGTTGGGAGATGGACTAGCAGCAGCATGGATGCAAAGGGAGTTGCAGTACAGATGTAGCAGTGGCAGTGATAGATCCATGGGCAGCAGTATAGGATGCAGCAGCGCAAAGGATGTTGGGCAGGGAGGCTTAGCACCAGCACAAGCACCAATGTCATATGATCAAAGTAATGCTCAGTGTGGAGTATTACTAGAGCACAGTCCTCGCTAAGAGGGAGTGTTGATTTGGGGTAGCATCAGATGTGCTCTAGCCATAAAAATTGGTAGAGAGACTAAAGCACATGAGATCTCCAAGACCAAGAATTGGTTTGGGCAGATTCTAATCGGTTTGAAAGATATTAAAATAATTAATATTTTTAATAGAGTTCCTAAGTCTAAACTTAGGAAAAATAAAATATTATTGGGTATTAATATAAAACTAGGTTAGAAGGTTCCAAAAGTCATGGATCAAGCCAAATCTAATCTTAGCCGTTGATTAGAGATTTAATCTTGGTCGTTGATTAACCAGCGAGAAAAGTATAAGAAGAGGCTTGAGGGTCAGTTGGAGAACACAATAAGGGAGACCAGTTAGTTCGATTTTTGGAGCAGCGTTAGCTGAGAAATTCGAACTAGTGGCCTGGAGAGCAGCAGGAGGCAGTTAGTACGAAACAGAGAGTCAGGAACAACACTAGGGGAACAACGCAGAGGCTGCAAGACTGCACAGTCACTAGAGGGCCTGTGTGGGTGACGCAGAGAGGCAGGGGCTGACGCAGAGGGTCTGGAAGCTAAAGGTTAGCCAGGCTGACGCTTAGACAGGGGGAAGTGCTGAAGAATTTTCTCTCCGTTGGGTAAGCCAATTTGGCACCCATTTGTACCAAAGAATTGCTAAATAATAAAATCATCCCTTTCTACACCAGTTTTCCCACATTGGGTTTTTCCGGGGACTAATTGTCGAAATGTTTGTGTCAATGTGTTAATTCTTGTGCATGTGTTTGTTTCTGTATTATGATGTGATATCTGTAGCAGAATTTATTTTAATGTTTACTGAAGGATATTCATAAATAACTTATTGGGAAATAAGTAGGTAAAATAAATTTGTTGCAGTGATAAAATTTTCACACTGCAACCTTCTCCAACTGTTGTTGCTGCAACTGCAATAAATGCAACGGAAAAGCATCCCAAATACTGAACCAACTGTGGTCAGTATGATGCATCTGTCACCTCAGTCTTGACTGCTGCTAGACTCTGTGTTGTCACTGAAGCCTCTGCACTGTTGTTGACTCTGCATTGTGCCAACTGCATTGCTGCCAACTCTGCTTAGTCTTTGACTTGCTACTAGCTACTACATCTATCACTCTGGCACCTGACTGCACCAACTGCCACTGATCCATCTTGCTACTGCATGTCTTAGGCTCTCGTAGCTAGGTATTGATTCATGAGGTGGACCTCCTCAAGAATCCTACCCATCCTGTAGCTCTTTGGGGCTACAACTCCAAATCACCCCACCTCACCCCTAGAGGTAACTCGGTGATCATGGCAAACTCTTCTTCTATTCTGGAGGACAGCCTGTTGATCTTAGCAGATGCAGCTTGTTGATCCTGCTTCTCCTCCATATTGATTTGGGGTAGCATCGGATGTGCTCTAGCCATAAAAATTGTTGGAGAGGCTAAAGCACATGAGATCTCCAAGCCACATAAATGGTTTGGGCAGATTCTAACCGGCTTGGGAGATATTAAAATAATTAATATTTTTAATGGAGTTCCTAAGTCTAAACTTAGGAAAAATAAAATATTAATGGGTATTAATATAAAACTGGGTTAAAACGTTCCAAAAGTCATGGATCAAGCCAAATCTGATCTTAGTCATTGATTAGAGATTTAATCTCGGTCGTTGATGGACCAACGAGAAAAGTGTAAGAGGAGGCTTAAGGGTCAATTGGACAACACACCGGAGTGATCAGTCATTCATTTTGCTAGAGCGGGGTTACTAAGCAAAGTTGAATCGGTGATCAGCAGCAAAGGGCATTGAGTACGAGGCAGAGAGGCAGGGTCAATACTGGGAGACCAGCACAGAAGCAGAGAGAGCGAGATCAGAAGTCAGTCCAAGCTACGCAGAGCCCAGTAGAGGCAGCACAGAGCCCAGAGAGACTGCGTCATCCACACAGAGGGCAGAGGGAGAGACGCAGAGGCTCCCAGAGGCTGTGCAGTTCCTCAGAGGGCTAACATAGAGGGTCCTGGGGCTGACGCGGGTCAACAGGAGGCTGACACAGAGACCAGAAGGGCCAGCGCTAAGCTTCAACTTGTGTGTTTGTTTTTTTTCAATTGATGATCTGTAGATGTTGATATTGTACTTGTGTTTATTTTCAGTATTTACATGGTAAATAACTTGTTAAGTAATTAAACAAATAGGTGAAATAAAACAGATAGTACAGGAATAATTTCTAATGGGTTAAACTTAGAAATTCCAGCATGGTATCAAAGCGCGGTTTCAGATCACAGAATAACTGAAGGCATCAACTAGCAGAGCAGTAACAACAAATTTAGTTGTCTCGAGTGACAAAGTCGATCCGTGCTAAAGGTGACAGAGGAAGGAGTGACATAGAGAGACTGTGTCATCATTCTGGGCCAGAGGAAGGCAACGTAAAGGCTAAGGGAGGCGGAATCAGGCTCACGCAGAGGCCAAGAGGGCTGGCGCAGTAAGCTAGGGGAGTTGATTTGTCGGTGTCGGGATTGCGCATAATCAAGTGGCTCAATCCTTCAGTTTCTCGGGTATAGGATGTTGTAGTTAATTTGCAGTGCGGAGCGAAGCTGGTGGAGTACTGTGGTCAGAACAGTACCTAATAGGACAAGACCAAGGAGGAGGGATTTCCCGAATGGAAATCGAGACTCAGAGGGAGTCGAATCGAGAACTTTCAGATGGGAAGTTGAGAGACTCAGCAGGAGTTGAATAGAGGACTTCCAGGAGGGAAGTAGAGAGACTTGGAGGAGTCAAAAGAAGAGCAGCATAATGGTCGTGAATGGACTTAGAGATCAGGATAGGTTGGACGAAGCATCCAACTTTGTGGTCTAGAAGGCCAAGATCTTGTCCATTCTAGAAAAATATCACATCAAGGACTTCGCCTTGAAAACAATAGCGATCCCAGTTGACCCAGCTGAAAATGAGAAGTACAAGGAGGCAATGGCCAAGGCGAAGTGCATCATCCTTGATGGGGTCAAGGATCATGTAGTGTCGCATATTGCCGAAAAGGATACGGCAAATGAGATGTGGGAGGCCCTGAAGAAATTGTACCAGCGTACTTCCGTGCAGAGGAAGACGTTACTTGAAAATCAGTTGCGGTCATACCAGATGCAAAAGGGAGAGAAGATAGATGTCTTCCTCGGTCAATTGAAGGAGATCCCTGACCAGCTAACTTCTATAGGGCCCATGCCGGATCAGGAATTGATGGTGAGGACCGCATTAAACGCAGTCTCAGAGGACTGGGAGGTATTTGTCCGGAACACACTGGGCAAGACAACCCTTCCGGATTGGGAGGAACTGTGGGCAGCTCTTCGTCAAGAAGAGATCAGATGGATGACCAAGGCGAGGAGTAGCGGCAAAGGGGTCAAAATCAAGAAGGAGGAAGAAGAGGATGCGCCTCTAGCATCTGCAGGAAAGCAGGAAAAGAAGAAGAAGAAGGACCTCTCCAAGGTCAAGTGCTTTCATTGTGGGGAACTGGGTCATTTTGCGAGCCCGTGTCCTAGGAAGAAGACTAAGGGAGAGGCTTCTAAGACCAAGGCAGCACCAGCGAAGGTGGAGAAAGAAGTCAAGGAGGATGACAATTGTGCCATGAGTGCTCATGTGCCACTTGAGAAGAAGTGGGGAGACATCAAATTGGAGTTAAACGGACTACAGGTGATGAGGGGCAAGATCCTTGAGGTACCCAACCTCTTGGATTATACCTTGCTACGGGAGCCCCGAAAAGGATTCCCCAAGACAACGCGAGGCTAGCAGACTGCAATAGTGCGAGAGGCACAGAAGTGCTACACCAATGCAGGATGGCACAGAGAGGTGTGCAACGGTGCGAGATGCAGGGAGTTGTTGCAGCAGCGCAGAGGTTAGTAGAGGGAGCACTTATTAGCAACAGAGGGAGCTTCAGCATCGGGAGTGTTTCTAGCCTGACAGGGATGTCAAAAGTTGGGTGGATCAGTTACTTACTTCTCAGTAACTGAGTTGCAGTGCAGCAATTAGCAATGGTAGTGCTATGGGCAACATGATGAGAGGGGATGCAGTGTAGATGCAGTGTTGGAAGGATGGACCAGCAGCAGCACAAATGCAGAGGGAGATGTCATACGAATGCAGTAGTGGCAGTGGCAGAGCCATGGGCAGTAGTATAGGATGCAGCAATGCAGAGTATGTTGGGCGGGGAGGCCTAGCATCAGCACAGGTACCGGTGCCAGATAATCAGAGTGATGCTCAGTATGGAGTATTATTAGAGCACGGTCCTCACTAAGAGGGAGTGTTGATTTGGGGTAGCATCGGATGTGCTCTAGCCATGAAAATTGGTGGAGAGGCTAAAGCACATGATATACCCAAGACCCAGAAATGGTTTGGGCAGATTCTAACCGGTTTGGAAGATATTAAAATAATTAATAATTTTAATGGAGTTCCTAAGTCTAAACTTAAGAAAAATAAAATATTAATGGGTATTAATATAAAACTGGGTTAGAATGTTCCAAAAGTCATGGATCAAGCCAAACCTAATCTTAGCTGTTGATTAATATTTAATCTCGGTCGTTGATGGACCAACGAGAAAAGTATAAGAGGAGGCTTGAGGGTCAGTTGGAGAATACACCAGAGTGATCAGTCATTCATTTTGCTAGACCGGGGTTGCTAAGCAAAGTTGAATTAGTGATCAGCAACGAGGGGCAGTGAGTACAAGGCAGAGAGGCAAGGACAATACTGGGAGACTAGCACAGAAGCAGAGAGAGCGAGAGCAGCAATCAGTCCAGGCTACGCAGAGCCCAGAGAGACTGCGTCATCCACGCAGAGGGCAGAGGGAGTGACGCAGAGGCTCCCATAGGTTGCGTAGTGCCTCAGAGGGCTAACGCAGAGGGTCCTGGGGCTGACGCAAGTCAGCAAGAGGCTAATGCAGAGGCCAGAAGGGCCAGCACTAAGCTTCAGTTGTGCAGGAGAGGGTTTCGTGTGACAGGTTTTCTGAATACCTGTTTACAGATATAGAGGTATTGTTGTCGTATATTTTTCTCTATCAAGTGAGCTGGATTAGGCACCCAGTTGTACTTAGATAAACTGCATAATAATATAACCCTTTGAATAGCTGCATCGATTTTCCCGCATTGGGTTTTCCGGGGACATTGGTCCAAAAATAACGGTGTCACTTGTGTGCTTGTTTTCTTTCAGTTGATGATCTGTAGATGTTGATACTGTACTTGTGTTTATTTTCAGTATTTATATGGTAAATAACTTGTTAAGTAATTAAACAAGTAGGTGAAATAAACCAGATAGTACAAGAAGAATTTCTAACAGGTTAAACTTAGAAATTCAAACACTCCTTGTCCTTATTTCTGAGAGGACATTGAGTGTTGTAGTGGCCAAGCTCACCACACCTGAAGCACTTGATCTTGGAAATGTCCTTCCTCCTGCGCTGCTCCTGCTACCCCTTAGATGCAAGGGTCACATCTTCCTCCTCCTTTACTTGCTTCGTCCCACTGCTGCTGCTAGCACCACTGATGGTGCTCTTCATCAAATCTCGCCTCATCTCCTCCTGCTGCAAATCAGCCCACACACGTTCCCAATCTAGCAGTTTTTCTCTGCCTAGGATACTCTGAACGAAAACTTGCCATTCTTCGGAAACATTGTTCAAAGCTAATCATACAAACTCTATAGGTTAAGGCGTTGTCCCTACTGAAGCCAGCTGATCCCGGACATCTAGAAGCCTAGTAAGGAAGGGGTCTATACGCTCCCCCTTTTGCATCCTCGTTCATCTCAGCTTCTCCTCAAGAAACATCTTTCACTGCTCAGAAGATCATTCGTACAGCGTAGCTAGTGCCTCCCACATCTGTTGGGCAGTATCTTTGCCAGCTATGTGAGATACCACATGATCTCGAACCCCATCGAGAATCAACCTCTTAGCTCTCGCCATCTCCTTCTTGTACTTCTTAAGCGAATCTCCATCTGCAGGTATAGCTACCACACTATCGATATAAGTTTTGAGATCATGCTCATCTAGAAGGCAGGAAATCTAGCCTTCTAGATCACATAGTTGGAGGTCTCGTCTAACCGATCTTGATCCCTCAACCCAGTTGATGCCATCTCTCTGAAAAAGTCGAATTCCTCCTATTATCCTCTGCACAGCTGCTGCCAGCGATTTGCACTCCCTTCTAGAGTAAGAAATACGGCACACAGCGATTGTTGCTCTGTTAGGAAAATTCGAACTTCTTGGCTAGAAGTCCCCTGAGGAAAGAATTCCCTCAGTGTGTGCTTTTCCTTCCTCCAGACGCTATTTGCACTAGCAAACTGATGCAAAATCTACGTCCCATCTGGAGATCTGCTCTGGAAGGAAACTGCTTCTACTCCCTCTGCCTCTGGTATTCTTTGATCTAGAAAATTTTATTATTGGTTGACTCACTCAAAGAAGTAAAATTCCCATGAAAAACTGACCCTTCTAGCCAAGGAAATACACTGCCCCTGAGAGTTTCAATTTGTTGCCTACGCAGAAATTCGAACTGCCTCCTTCCTTCTGTGCTAAGCTCTCCGGCTTACGATCTATGCTTCAATACCATGTGAAAATTCGGTGACCCAAATTCATACTACAACAGCTGATTAAATTTCTCCTACTTGTTAATTTCTGAATCCTGCACTAGTGGCCTCACAAGCTATGAACCCAAACTCCCAACCAAAGCTCTCTGAGAAGCTCTCTATCTCTGCAAAAGCTGCCATGGGTTTGTCTCTCCCCTTCTTGTTCTTCTTCTTCGAACACACATCAGCATAGTGTCTCAACTTTTGACAATTCCGACATTTGACTTTGGAATAGTCCTCCTTGTTTTGTTGCTTGCCTTGATCTTTGCCTTTGCCTCCATTGTTGGAAGCTTACTTCTTTGCTCTGCCCTTCTTGCCTCTTGCCAACAATGCCACATTGTCATCCTCCTCCACTTGTTTGGCTGCCCCAAGATGGTTCTTTCGGATATCATTATGAATGCAATCATCCCACAACCTCTCCCAATTGGGAAGGTTTTCCCGTGCAACAATGACATCCACAAAATTCTCCCAAGTCTTGGGAAAACCATTCCAAGCAATCCTCACCAACTCATTGGGTGCAATGATCTCACCTATGGCTGTCAACTCATCTCTCACTGAAGTAATCTTTGTGAGATCAGTTGTAGCACTGTCAGTCTTAGCCATTTTAATGGCCTTCAGTGTCTCCTTTAGGACCATTTTTCTGTTTTCATTTGAGCTCTGGTAAAGATTGTAAAGGTTGTCCACATCTCATGTGCATAAGTCTTTCCTCTCACATGAGGAATGACATGATCTTTGATTCTTTCCAGAATCAATTTTTTTGCCTTAGCATTCTTTTTGTTAAACTCTGCCAACTATACAAGGTCAGCAGGTACTTCTACTGGGTTTTGTGTGGTATTTACCATGATGCCCCAGACTTCTGCTTCCTCAAAGATGCTAGGGATTCTCTCCTTCCATGCACTATAGTTGTTTTGCCCATCCAACCTGTCTTCGACTCTCAAACCCAAAGACATGTTTCACTGTCATACCAAACTGAAATTTTCAAATCTGTGGTAAAGGTTTTTGTTTTCTGTGTAAAAATCAATTCGCTGTAATTTTCACTTTGCTGTCGCAAACTGCTCTTTTCAGCGAACCAAGCTCCGATACCATGAAGAAATTTCAACCCCCACTCCAGTTATCAGTTTTCCTTATCACTCCATGCATTTAGTTTTAAATCCAAGCATGATAAAAAATTCTAAAATCTGGAAATAACAATATTTTCTGAAAACACAAATTTAGAGATTTCACAACTACTGAAATTGCAAAAATAAAACACAGCAAAATTATGATAGCCACACAGAAAATAACACAATGATTTTTTGTCAATGTGACCCTGGAAAAACCCCCTACAACTCTTGGGGAAAACCAGTTTGAGAGCTCTTCTTTATTTCTGAAAATGGTTTTACAGAGAAATTGAAATACACAGTAAAAATTCCAACAGCCACAAATTACAACTTATGTCAATTTTCGTGCTTGAAATCCACCTCGAAAATCATGCCAATCAGCAAACAACCAAAACAAAAATTTTCCAACAATAAAACAGCACTAAATGTTGTACGCCCTGCCTCGAAAAATGTGCCAGGAACCTATTGTATGAACTGTATGGGCCATATGGATTTCAACTATACAACTACCTCGAAATTCATGCCCTTGGTGTTGTCCTTCTTCCTCAATTTCTGTAACTTTCTATTGCTATATGGTTTTGCCTTGGGATGCGTGCCCATAAATCTTGCTACCCAGATTTGCTGAAATTTCTTCTTGCTACTCTCCTTCACTTCCTCACTGCTCAGAAATTATTTCCTTACTCTCTCTTCTCTTTCTCTCAAAAGTTCATGAAAGAATTAATTGATCTCTTTCTCTTCTCTTCTCCTTTTACTCTCTAAATGGCCTTTTGGGTTACCCTAAGCTCTAATGGCTGAGATTCATTTAGATCTAGGGATGAGAATAAATGTGCATTTAATTCTCACTTTCTATTTTTTAACTCACCCACTTTAAATAAAAACCCACTTAGCCTTTTATTTCCATAGTCACTTTTTCACTTTTTAATTCTTTATTGACTTTAATAAAGCCACCTTTAAATTAGAATGTAATTTTACCACTTATAAAATCACTTTTAAATTAGAATGTAACTTTACCACTTATAAAGTCACTTTTTAATTAAATTAACTTTACCACTTATAAAGTCACTTTAGGAGAAAAGTACAAATAAATTTGGACATTTTTCCCTAGGCCAAAGATCAAAGTCTTAGGGAACCACTTGTCCTCTGGTACCCAAATTTTAGAACCCTGTTTCACCGCAGGGTTGACTTCAGGTTGACCAAGTTTGACTGCAGTTTTATGATTGTTTTGGGCTAACTTTGACCACTGTTGGAGGTCGAGTTTGACTGCCTTTGACCGAGCTTCAAAAGGGGAACTTTTGCTACTACATTGACCATCTTTGACTTTTTGGTTAGGGCTGAATTTGAATGTAGATTTGGCAAGGTTGTTTTGACTTTGATTTGGCAAGTCAATTTTGACATTTTGTACTCTCTCTGCTAAACATTTGATATAATAATAAGAAGAATTGATCAAAGGGTTTCCCCAGAAGTACTCTCTCTCCTCTCATTAGTTCGTACAGCGATTGGGCATTCCCTTTCTCTCACACGTGTGGCAATGAGGACGAATTTCAGACAAAAGTACAAGGCCAAAAATTTCAAGAGTTGACTGAAGTTTGACTAGTGTTGACTATGGACTTTTGACCAAGGTTGACTGTGATTTTGGAGGGTTTGACTTTGTTTGACCAAGCCGCAACGATTGGGACAAAAACCGAGATTTTCTGGGTTGTTTGACTTGCGTTGACCGCAAGGTTGACTTTAAGCTAACCCAATTTGGCAGCAGATTTTATGGCTGTTTTGGGCTAACTTTGACCACAATTGGAGGCCAAGTTTGACTGCCTTTGACCGAGCTTCAAAAGGGGAAGTTTTGCTACTACATTGACCATCTTTGACTTTCTGGTTAGGGATGAATTTGACTGCAAATTTGACAGGGCTATTTTGACCAGTGTTGTTAAAAGCGTGTTTTAATCGCGCTTTTTCCCCATGGCGCTTAAAACGCGCTTTTATACGAAAAAAGTGCGAATAAAAAATAAATAAATAAATAAAATAAATAATAATTAAAAAAAATTAAAAAAAAAAAAAAAAAAAAAAAAAAAAAAAAATGCCGGCTTTTTCGAAAAAATACCCGCTTTTTTCGAAAAAAAACCCGCTTTTTTCAGAAAAAAAACTCGGGATGTCTGGGCAGCGGGATTTTTGAAAAAAAATTTAAAAAAAAATGAATATTTTTGTACCAAACGATTTTTTCCCGCTTTTTTCCCAATTTTTCCGCTTCATTCCCCGCGCCGATTTAATCCCGCTCGCGCTTTTAACAACATTGATTTTGACTTTGATTTGACAAGTCAACTTTGACTTTTTGTACTCTCTCTCTCCGTTGAACATTTGATATAATAAGAAGAAGAATTATCAAAGGGTTTTCCCCACATTGGGGTTTTTCCCTGGCATCTGCCAAATTTGATGTTTTCTTGTCTTGGTTTGTCTTCTACATTTTGTTTCATGTTCTATCTAATTTTACTGTCAATGTGATTAATGGTTGAAGTGATTTCTATTGGAAGCTAAATTGGAAATTGTTATTGGGCTGCTAAAGTACATTGAAGTAATTGTGGTAAGCATAGAACATACTATTGTTAACAAAATTTAACATGATGAAACCCTAATTTCTATATTTTTCTCTTTTCTTGGTAACTAGGGTTAGGGTTAAGTTTAATTTGAGTTTTCAGCAATTTTATGTTTGTGTCATTGCCCTAGTAAAGTGATTGCATTTAATAAACTTGAAAAAGGAAAAATATAGCATTATTTGCATGTTAAAACCAATGCTCCACCAAGTTTTTGGGACATGGGGGTGAGGGAGCGAGGATACGCAGGAGTGGCCTATGCAAAAGCTCCCCTCCAATTTTTAGGAAACATGAGGGGATGTCAGGGTCTTAAAAACTTATAAATATAAAAATATATGATATATCATTGAAAATTTAATATTTATAATGTAATTGTGTTTATCATTATATATAATATATAACACTTACATCATGAAGGATAAATGATAAATCGATGAATCATATAACTGAAGTCTGAAACAAATTTAAAACGAAAAGCATGATATCATATAATCATACATGTAAGTTGTAAGTATACAGTCTAACTACCAACAATGTACAATGAAAATAAATGTTTAAAGTTTTAAAGTTTAAATCATATTGAAGTTCCAACTATGAATATTGAATATGGAAATAAAAGTCAACTCTAATACATCAAGAGTCAAAATTTTATAGAGTCAAGACTCAAGTCTAATATATCATATATCAAGATTCAAAATAAACTAAAGTCTGAAACAGAAAAGTAAATAAGTTAATAACATAAGAACATATCAAATGATAAATCATAAATGAGCATAATTGCTCAAGGTAATGCCCTACTAGTCTTTGCATCCAGCGATACCATGAAAAGATGAAACAATATGAAATGAACATTGAAAATAAAGTTTAAACTTTAAACCCTTCTCGGTTCATACAAATTAGGATTTTTTTGTTTCATTAAAAAAAATTGTGATTTTTCTCGATGGAAATGACCCCTTTCACCTAGGAAACAACCCCATTTAGAGGATTCGACCCCAAAAATCAAGGAAATGCCCCCTTACAAGTTTCTACGAATACCCTACTTTTTGGGAGCGTGGGGAAACGACCCCCAATCGTCCCCAAGTCCCCGGAGTGCAAGGGAGCTAGGAAACTCGACCCCCAGGTGGGGGACGCGACCCCGTGGAACACTAGCTAAAACCCTAAAATAGGTGTGACAACATCTTATTTGTTCTTGTTTTCTACATATTTCAGCTACTAAAGGCACATTGCTATCCCTCAACCTAGTCTACACCTTTGACGTCCTCGTTCCTTTGTTGAACCATCATTGATAGACTATCTTCTATAACTGTTACATGTCATCTTGTGCCCTAAATCTGCATAAGTTACAAACTCTAGCTTATAGCATCTCTCTCCTAAGTTACATAGGTCTTAAAGAAGTGTACTTGAACTTTGGGCACCTTTTATCTTAGCCTTTCTAGGCTCTACCTGTACTTTTCCTTCAATCATTATACCTTGCATCACCATCAACATCCTCCTAGTGATCTTTATAGGGAAGCCTCCCTTGTGGGATTAAATTCATCACTAAATAGCTGGAGAGAAGCTTCTAAGATGATAGTGGTGGTTGATCTCTTGTTGCCATAAGACCTAGGTTCCCTAGTGGGCCTTTGCATTAGGCCTGCAAGATTTTTCGGTAATTGGCACCAAGGCCCAAATTAGAACCAAAATAAAAAGATGTAGATGTCTTGCTCATTGCAGCCAGATACCACTGATATAAGCCTAGAAGATCCTTAACAAATGACTAAACAACAAACAGAAATGCAAAATAAATGAAGACAAATACCAAAATGAATTGCTTGACATTTCATTACTAGTTTTTATATAGGACACAAACAGTCCCTTTTATACAAAAATTACATCATCTGCTCTCCAAATATTTCAAATAATAACAAATTTTTAACTACCCTCTGCAAGGCCAAATTGCAGCACCCTTACCAATTAAAGAAATAACAAAACTAGTTATGTATAGCCAACATCATTACAAAGTTGAACAATATCTGTCAATACATACAAGAGCAAAAGATATTCACCGTATGCAAGAACCTGACCATCAGAACTCAGTTTAAATTAGAGAGAAACATGTGCCCTTATAAATTACTTGTGTAAGTGCAGTGAAAAGTGAAGCAGCAAATGCTTTTCTACCAACTTACAAAACATAGATGCTCACCCAGCCAAAGCAGAGCCAGAAGTATTGTATGCTGTAGATAAAGCTGCAATTACCAAAGCAGCTGTGCTTATTTGAAGACCTGCTACTTGCTGTAATTCTCTGTATTTGAAATCCTGTACCAGCATAAAACAACCCCTTGTTATTAAATACAGCCAAGACAATTAACCATATACTTTGTTTCTGTGTAGGTATCATGGAAAAATATGCTTCATTTGATGATGAGGAGAAAAAGCACCACACCCCAAGAGCAATCAGCAGCAAACACAAAGATAGTAGTGCCGATGTCACACAATATGCACAAGATGCCCCTTCTAATTTTACAATCAAAAGGTACATAAAATAACCACTTGCAGCTGCCATTGAGCTTATTGTCCCCAGGAAAATCCACCTGGCTTTATCTCCATCAATTCCAAATACTGTCTTCCTCTTCGATAGTTGCACACCAAGCAATGCCGCTATTCCATACCCAGCCATACCAATTAATGATAAAGGCACACCTAGCGAAAAGAAAACAGAAGACTATAAGTTCTTAGTTGAGTTATTGATAGTATATGGGTCTTCTTTGGCATACTTTATTCCATTTATTAAAAACCAAGTCAAAAGGAAACTGACATCCAAAAGAGATTTCCAGCAAATGTAATAAGCAGTTTGGTGCTGGAAAGAAAATTGGGTACAATCTCAGCGCAAGCAGAGAAGCAAATAGAACCAGACACACTTTGTGATCGGTATTATAAAAAGAAGTATCATAAATTAATAATAAGAGCCACAAACATGCATTACCACTTTAGTCATAATTGTTATGCAAGCAATTACAGACTTTGAATAAGAATCTGCTAATTTAACCAGTGAATGTTTGTTCAAAATGTTTAGGCATGACGATACCCACTTATCATGGATATTTTGGGTAACGGGTAAACACTTTTTGATTCGCAAGGAGCCATAATCCCCACCTTCAACATGGGGGCATAAAATTCAACCAATACATGCACATGAATAGGGCTATATGCACAAGTATATTGCCGATATCATTATAGGATGCAATTTTCCCCAAGCCAATATTATCAGCAAAAAATACCACTATATTTTCTTCTTATAAATATCACAACACAATCAACAAATTGCAATATTTTGGGTGTATATTGCAAGTCAAAGGAAAATATCACCCTGCTAACACCAATAATGCTTTATAACCTGAATTTGGTCTAATAATTAATTACTCTCGTTTTGAAAAATAAAGATACGGGCTAGGTCACCCAGATCATGTTCAATTAGAAGTTCAATAATCTTGAAATTTGGAAAAAAATCATCATGCAAAATTGAAAAAACAGTTGATAAAATTCACCAACTATAAACATATAATATGCACACACACACACACATTAACCAAATTTTTAATTATTTAACTTATATAAATTTGTTGTTTTTTATTTATTTTTTTGTTGGTTTGACCCACAGGAGATTTGAACCTTAATTTCCTGGTATACATAATATTTCATAACATGGCGATCACCAATTGAGCTGCCCCCCGTGGGCTTATATAAATTTATTGTTAAATTATCTAATTTACATATTTTTTATAACAAAATTTAGGGTAAATATAATGTACTGGCAATTGGCAGTTTACTTTAATATATTGATAATGTATTGAAAATTGGAAATTTAATTAATATATCTGCTGGACCACTATGATGTCTCTGCAATGAGAAAGGTAGTTGCAGATACTGGCATTCCCATATTTTGGGAGAGCTATTAATTTGCAGATTATCCATAAATCCATCAAGAGACACTAAGCACATTATGGATGTAAGGCACATTCAACCACTACAGCCATCATCATTGGCAGGTCTCCGAGAGAACATTCAACGGTTGTTAGAGAGATGACATCCACACTATAGACATAGGGCACAATCAACCACTACTTAGTTATCGACAGGTCATGGACAGCACATTTGATGAAGGACTGTGGGCATATTCCATAGCATCACCTTCTAAGACATTTAAAATTTAAATACACATCAATAATTATTATTAAAGTGCGAAATACTTAGAAGAAGGTCTAAATCTATTGCCAAGGAAGAATAATGAATGCGAAGAAGGAAGGAGCCTCTTGTCAAGCCTATAAGGACCGAAATCTGTCTCTGCCTGTCACACATGTGAGAAAGTCCAAGATAGAACAGTAGGGCCGAGGGAACTTAAGTTGCAGCGATAAAAGGAAGGCCGAAGATCCTAATTGGAGCTAAGTTTACATTGACTTGGTTTGACTTTAATGGTATAACAGTTTGTTGACTTGGGCATCTTTATCTTGATAAAGGAAGGACAGTTGAAAGGCTGACATGGATGGAGGAGGATCTATTGTTGGTCTAGGAGTCTTGGTTGTCTCATTTCATTTGGTACTTGCAGAAGAGTAGAAAATTTTGGGTTTTTCCCTGGATTGGAGCCTATCTCTGGTGTTCTTCTTGTTGTCTTTGTGATATTCATTATTTTGGCAATTGTCTTGATGATAAAAACTTAATAACAGAAAAAGAAATAATAAGAAATCACAAGAAATTGTCATGTTAAAGATATATCAAATTAAAGAAATCCTAATAAGCTGCCCTAATGATTTCTCAACATGGTATCAGAGCTAAGGACAGTAACATAGGCAGCTGGAAGATCACTATTGTTATGAAGGGTTTTCAAGTCTGGAAAAGCCGAATTGATTAAGAAGAAGACTGGATGTGAAGTAAATAGGCAAGTCTGGGCACTCAATTTTGAGATATATCTCTGTGAACAAGACTGAAAACTTCAGGGGATCCGTGAACTGTCTAAGGGTGTAGTCTAGGGCTAAATCAATTAAGAAATATGGTTCCAAGGACCGAAGATTCCAAGGTATTGAGAAAGGCCGAAAAATATTCCATCTCCTATTTAACAGAAGTCCGAGAAGCATATTAGGAGGATCATTCTAGGCCAAGGGTCATGTACAGTTTCATAAGAAAGGCCGAGACCTATCAGTGGTTTAGAATCTCTCCTTGAAGCAAGCAAAGTAGTTATCTTAATAGAGAAGAGAAGCCACAGTAAATAAATTCATCATAGGCCTGGTTTCAATGCCTTTGCGGTGACTGTAAAAAGCACTAACCAGAGGACTGTAGTCACTTTATAAACTTCAGAAGTTCCAAGATTAGTAAAATCTATAATTGATGAAAAATCTATTATCAAAGAAAACCGAATTAAAAAGAAACCTTTGAGAACTTTTCTAGGGACTGTTTGAAGCAAGAAAGCAGTAATAAAAGGTATGGTTTGAAGTCTTGTAGCAGCATTCATGAGAAGCAGCATCTTCTCATCTTGGACGAGAAAGCATCTAGCATCTTGGGAATCAACTTGAAACAAGTCAATAGTACTGTATACCATCCAGTCCTCATCAAACTCAAGTAAGTATTGGTATTGCTCTTTACATTTCGATCATCTAACAATATGTTTTCAGTTTGCAAGGAAAGCAGCAAGCTCGATGGAACATCAAACTTTCAATCATGAAAAACAAAGGTATGTAATCTTGATATATGTATAGCATGTTTATTTGTTAAGGGTCTAGCATGAATTTTTCGCTGTCTATATGATTCTAGGATTTGTAAGTTCTCATTGTGTTAAAGATTGTTAATATCTAGGGATTGCAAACCCTAGATAGTACATGAAAACCCTAACCCTATTCTAAACCCTATTCTATTTTGTTCCCTCATAGGAACCCTAGCTTTTGGTCTCTAAGGTTTGTAGGTAGTCTAGGTGTTATAGCATTTTTTGGTTTTGACAAGTTAGAATAAATTAATCCAAAAAATGAAAATAATTTTCAAAAAAATGTTAAGCTAGGATATGGACAAAAAGAATACTAAATAAAAATGCTAGGAAATATTTTGATAAATATGTCCATATCAAAGAAAATGTTAGAATAGAGGCCCTAAAAAATGAAAGCAAAAATAAAAAATTAGATTAAAGAGAAAAGCAAAAAGAAGTAAACTTTGAAAGTGTGCAAGTCCAAGTGCCGCTAATTTTTACTTTATTATGCAAGATAATTGGTTGTGTGCAACTTGTCATAAATGCCACAACCCATGATAGTCAAATAGTTTAACCTTGACTAGCTCATGCTTTAAATTTCATGTTATAGTTAGAGAATAAAGATCTAGCCAAACTGTTTAATCTTGGCAGATCAGTAGTTAGGTAGAGAATAATAAGGAACTCATCAGTTTAATCTGAACCCTTGAATGTTATAAGGTTAGAATTAGCTAGTTTGCTTTTCAAAGAAAAAGGAAAGAAAAGGGTATACTAGCCTAAATGCACCCAATTAAGTGAAGAAAAAATGTTAGAATAATAAAAGGGTAGGTAGAGAAAAGGTTGCAGAAGTACAAAGTCGATTGAAGCATAAGCACATTTATCATGCTTGACTATGTGTTTCAATGTGCAGGAGCAGTGATGAAAGTGAAAGGATGTTCACTAGTTGATTTGATTAACTTCCCCTCATTTCATTCCACCCCCCACTACATACTTACTAATTTCCTCATTATCTCATCATTTCCTAAGAAAATACCATTTTCCCTTAATTTTCACCCTTGCCCCTTGGTTTCACACATTTTCCTAGCAATTTACCCTCCAAAACTCATTCTCCTACCCAAAACCCCTTTTCCCTACTGTGAAACCCATTCCCCTTTGAAAAAAATCACTTTTCCCTTATTAATTTCCTAAATACCCCTACAAACCCATAAAAACCCCTTGTCCTAAGTTTCTATTCTCCCCTCCGCTTTATTTAACTTTAACTCCGCCATACACCTAAAAAACCCTTTTAACCTATAATGACCCCCCTATAGCCTAAGTTTTGTTTCACCGCGCATTACTTAACAAAAATCCGCAAATTCACGTTTTCCTGACAAAACCTTTTAACCCACCCTTGGTAGGGTTAAATAAACCCCGTCGCCGTTAACTCCAGTCCCACTCCTAAACCCATCGCGATATGTTTAATCACTGGTTTATTCAATAAATTAATTACAAATCACTTGTGATTATTCCCTGGGCCCCGCTAATCTCCACCGATTGCCCTCCGTGCAGCGTTATCACGCAATAGCCGTTAGATCTTTCCCCCCCAGATCTAACAGCGCGCATCCATATCACGCGCTCCCTATCTCCGACCTTTACCCGCCCGAGAGCACGCAAGATTCATGGTTTTGCTTGGGCCCCTTGTGGTTACATGGCATCTCTACGTTAACTCGCGTGCCCTCGGAAAAAACCACCCCACAGCCAAAAGCGGTGCAATGAGCAATGAAACGACCTCCTCGCGTAGGCCTAAACCACTCACTGTTCACAATTATGAATTTCCGCGCCAAAGTTAACTGTTAACCTTTTAAACGCGAAAACCCTCGTTTTCACTCTTTTCGCTTGTTTTTTCAATGAAACCTGTTTAACCTTGCCTGCACCACCCAGAGCCTCTGCAACCAAATTGGGCCTCTGATGTATAGTAAAGACTATGAAGAAAGAATAAGATTAGAGAATAGCCAAGGCACTATTGATAGTTGACAATGATGTGTTGTGAATAAGATTTGGTTGTTTTGAGAAGTGTTGAAGCTAAGTTTAGTGTTGCGAGAGAAGTTGGAGAAGGAAGCTTCCATCAAGATTTGTTTGGATATTGTGATGACCTAAGCAGCATTAGAATGGTTATGGACCCTAGATTTTATGCTAGCATATTGATATCAAGTGAAGTATGTAACTAGGTTAGTTCTTCATTATAAAATGTACTCTTGATTCTTGTATATTGTAAAAAGAAAGAAAATATATTATTTTTTTTTGTAGCATGGGTTTCATGCTCAAGGTCAATTTATTTATAGGTCAAGCACCCATTGACTGCTTCTAGGGTTTTTCATAGAGTCAATTGAGTCATTGTAATATGTAAAAAAACCCATTAGGCATATTGTATCATGTCAAAAGAATTTTTGTAAGTCAAAAAGAGTCAAAAGATTCCCTCCAAAACCAAGTCTGCCTAAAATGCAGTGAAGTCAGCCTCCAAGAGATGTCTAGTCAGCCTATTGAGAACCTCCATGAAGCCTATATATAAGAGGTACTCGATCTCATTTGTGTATCATCCAACAAGTTCAATTAGAGACAAGAAGAAGACCATAATAGCCAACGAAAAAAGGAGAACAAAAGGAGAAGCGAAATCGAAGTTTTGGAATTATTTTTGGGCTGCCATCCTCCACATGCAAGAAGTTAGGGCATTAATTTGTTGCAAGAAGACCAAATTACAAAACTATCTAGAAGCCGAGTTTTGGTACCAAGAAAATCAAGGAAGAAAATTGAATTATCAAGGAGGAGGAAGGGCCGAAAATTGCAGTCATTAAGCAACAAGCCGAAATTCTGAAGAGAGGCAGAAATCTGAAGTATTGGAGCAAGTTTGACTAGCATTGACTTTGTGGAAGAGAAGCTCATCAAAGAAGAGGTTGGCTTGGTCTTGGAGGGGTCTTAGGTCTTGGAATTCATCATTTGAAGATTTTACAAGAGAATAATTCTTGTGGGTTTTCCTCTCAATAGGAGAGGTTTTGGCCTTGGCTAGCAACCTCTATTTTGTGTCCTCTTATCTCTTTAATCTTCATAGTTTGGTAGCTACTTGATGATGAATATTATAATAATCAAGTAAAGAAGAAGCTACCTACAAGTACATCAAATTAAGTAAAAGAACATCACAAACAATTATCAAAGCAAGAGAAATCACTCTAATCTAGTTGCCCTAGATTGTTCAACATGGTATCAGAGTTAAGGTGACAACAAGGAGAAGAGGCAGCTTGAACATCACTCCATTGAAGTAGGATACATAAGGGTCCAGCACAAGGAGATCATCAAGGATAACTAAGAAGCATCAAGGAGGACTTTCTATCTCATCACAAGGATCATATCATCTAGAAGGAACAACACTTTGAAGAAGAAGAATACCTCAAGGACCTCACCTCCACTCAAAAAGGCACTACACCCTTGAAGCATTCTTGGAAGCATTCTACATTCTACATCCAAAGGAAGCAAGAAGAAGCATTTCATCATCATCAAAGGAATCAAGAAAGAACTTCATCAAGAAGGCAATCATCATCGAAGTGGCATCTTCAATTGTCAACAACAAAGGAGTAGTGGAAGTCAACATCATCAAGAAGACATCAAGTTGAAGATATCATCATCAAGGACCATCTTCACTTGACAAGTAAGTATTCTATATTTTATGTCTCAATCTACAATGACTTCTTTCTGCAAGGAGAACAACAAACTTGTTGGGACATCGAATTATCTTTCGTGGAAGAAAAGAATAGATTTGATCCTCCTAGAAAATGAAGTTAGTGAATATGTCATGGGATCAATTACCAAGCCTTCTCAAGAGCAATCTCAAGCACTAACAAAGTATATGAAAGAAGAAATAAGGGCTCAAAGAATCCTCATAGAATCAATCAAAGATTCTCTCATCCCTTATGTAGCAAAGTTGAAGACATCTAAAGAGATCTATGACAAATTGGTGGAGTTGTTTTTTGTAAGCACTACTAGAGAAATCGTATCTTTAAGAACCAAACTATACAAGATGAAAGTCTCAAAGGAGGAAATGGAAAGTTGGAAAGTTTGAGCCTCGAAAGAAGTTTCAAAAATTAAATTGACATGTTTAAAATCCAATGCTATGAGTGTAATGAATATGGGCACTTCAAGAGGAATTGTCATAAACTCAAGAAGGACAACAAGAAGAGAAAAGAATGAAATGAAGCCCATATCACTGAAGAAGTAGAAGAACCAGAAAGAAGTCAAAGAAGGAAGAAGTGATAGACCTCCACCATTAGAAGGTCTCTCACACACTTAATCTATTTTCAAGTACATTGAATTTGGCAAGTAAAAGTAGGAAGCATCAAAGTCATGATAAGATGCATTATAGCAGAGATTGAGATGTCGTCATCATAGAGGGATGGAAGGATACCCGAAGTAGAAGTTTATACGGTTGAAGCAATCAAAGCACATGATAGAAAGGAAGTAGCTCATGGCATCTTCATTGGAAGCATAGGACAACTGAAGTAAAAATTTTATATAATTGAAGAAAGTCATCTAGCAAAATAGGAAGATAAAAGTTTGTCCCACTTCATGATCATTAGAAAGAAGCATTTGCAGAATGAGGATCATAAAGATCCTCCATTGGAATCTTTGTTAAAAGGTTCACCTCTACTTAGAAGAAGCAAGTGTCTCGCAAATAGTCTACATTCCACCTTGTGTGGGATCCATTGGTTACAAAGATGATGGTATGATGACAAAGATGTGCAGCATGTCAAGTTGGTTGAAGTACTCTCATCTTCAAGCAAGGAAAGGACGTTGCTAAAAGGAAGTCTAGATGACCAAAAGAAGGAAGAGGTATGTATACATTTGGTAATAGATAAATAAAGTCATGTCATCATATGGTTGCAGATAGAATGGTTAGAATGCTCCATCTCATAAGCATGAAGAAGAAACTCTTCCATTAGAATGATACATTAAGGCATGTAGACAATGTGCCTTGAACCCTTCTACATATTGACAAAGATGAAATCAACATAATATGACCTCATAAAGAATATGAGGTGGTTGGCAACTATGGTTCCTATTATAAAGGAACTATGTATAAAAGATCCTAAGGAAGCAGTATGTAAAGAAGTTGAAAGAAGAGTTCGTGAAAGATGTATCTATAGTTACATAAGATAGGATAAGTAATCAACATCTGATAACAAGAAGAATTTAGTTGTGACATCTCCATGGAGAAGTTATGAAGACCCTAATATGTATGTTGGGAAAGGAGAACATTGGTAATGCATGTCTTGGAGATGGATTCATACATGTGTAGGATGTTTATGTTGCTAGAAGTTGATGTCATGACAATAGGTCATCATAAAGAGGCAATTTTTTTTATTTAATGTCCATTTTTATTTTTGAGAAAGCATTTGGTTGGGTTGAAACAGGGCTACCGAAAGAAGGTTGTAGAAAGTCATCTACAACTAGTTCACATGGGATTGGATGGAAGATCCTAAAATAATAATGACTTGGAAGAGGTAGCAGCATGAAGGATAGCCAGACAATGACTAGAAGGTCACTTCTGTTGATTTCGGGTAGCATCGGATGTGCTTTAAGTCTCAAAATTTGCATGGAGGCTTAGACACATGTATTCCACAATATACCCAGAAATCGTTTTGGGAAATTCCACCCGCAGACAGTTTTATTAAAATAATTAATTATTTTTAATGGGGCCCTAAGTCTAAACTTAGGAAATTAAAATAATTAAAGGGTATTAATATAACTGTGGGTGAAACTTCTAGAAGAAGACGAAGATCGAGTCCAAATGATCTGAGCCATTGATTAGAATCTAATCTAGGTCGTTGATTCTCAACAAGAGGATTATAAGGACTTCGATGGGCATTTGGAAAATACACGAGGCAGATACTCAGTTACCCAATGTTGAATTTTCTAAGTCTATCCATTAGGAAATTAATCTATATTCTGTTGGTTTACTTCTTCTACTTGTTTAAATTCGAACAATTTATTTAATACATTTAAATATCGAAATAAACACAATACAGTCACAATATCTACAGATCATCAACTGAAAGAAAACAAGCACACAAGTGACACCATTATTTTTGGACAAATGTCCTCGGAAATACCCAATGCGAGAAAACTAGTACAACTATTCAGAGGGTTATATTATTATGCAGTCTATCTGAGTACATCTGGGTTCCTACCGAGCTCACTCGACAGAGAAAAAATGCACGGCAGCAATACCTCTATATCCAGAAACAGGTATTCAGAAAACCTGTCCCACGAAACCCTCTCCGGCACAACTAAAGCTCAGCGCCTCTGGGAGCCTCTGCGTCACTCCCATTGCCCTCTGCGTGGATGACGCAGTCTCTTTAGGCTCTACGCTGCCTCTGCTGGGCTCTATGTATCCTGGACTGGCTGCTGCTCCCAATCTCTCTACTTCTGTGCTGGTCTTCCAGTATTGTCCCTGCCTCTCTGCCTCGTACTCACTGCCCCTCATTGTTGATCACTAATTCAACTTTGCTTAGTAAACCCCACTCTAGAAAAATGAATGACTGATCACTCTAGTGTGTTCTCCAACTGACCCTCAAGCCTCCTCTTATACTTTTCTCGTTGGTCCTTCAACGGCAGAGATTAAATCTCTAATCAATGGCTAAGATTAGATTTGGCTTGATCCATGATTTTTGAAACATTTTAACCCAGTCTTATATTAACATTTTATTTTTCCTAAGTTTAGACTTAGGAACTCCATTAAAAATATTAAATATTTTAATATCTCCCAAACCGATTAGAATCTTCCCAAACCCTTTCTGGGTATTGGATATCTCATGTGTTTTAGCCTCTCCACCAATTTTCATGGCTAGAGCACATCTGATGCTACCCCAAATCAACACTCCCTCTTAGCGATGATTGTGCTCTAGTAATACTCCACACTGAGTATCACCCTGATTATCCAGCACCCGTACCTGTGTTAATGCTAAGCCTCCCTGCCCAACATCCTCTGCACTGCTGCATCCTGTACTACTGCCCATGGCCCTGCCACTACTGCATCTGTACAACAGCAACCTCTGCATCGGTGCTGCTGCTGGTCCCAACACTGCATCTGCAGTGCATCTCCCTCTCATCATGTTGCATCGTGCTACTGCACTGCAACTCGGTTACTGAGAATTAAGTAACTGATCCACCCAACTTCTGACATCCCTGTCAGGCTAGAAACACTCCTGATGTTGAAGCTCCCTCTACCGCTAATAAGTGCTCCCTCTATTGACCTCTGCGTTGTTGCAACAACTCCCTGCATCTCGCACTGTTGCACACCTCTCTGTGCCATCTTGCACTAGTGCAACACTCTTGTGCCTCTCGCACTATTGCAGCCTGCTAGCCTCGCGCTACTCGAGGACTCTTGCACTGTAGCACTCTCTGCCGCTTTATCTACATCCGTCTCTACCCACATCTGCCAGTCTTGCTACTCCCCTTCGGGGCTCCCATAGCAAGGTATAATCCAAGAGGTTGGGTACCTCAAGGATCTTGCCCCTCATCGCCTGTAGTCCTCCTGACTACAGCTCGATGTCTCCCCACTTCTTCTCAAGTGGCACATGAGTACTCATGGTACAATCATCATCCTCCTCGACTTCTTTCTCCACCCTTGTTGGCATTGCCTTAGACTAAGAAGCCTCTCCCTTGTTCTTCTTCCTCGGACACTGGTTCGCAAAATGACCCAGTTCCCCACAATGGAAGCACTTGACCTTGGAGAGGTCCTTCTTATTCTCCTGCTTTCCCGCAGATGCTAGAGCCACATCCTCTTCTTCCTACTTCTTGATCCTGACCCCTTTGTCGCTACTCCCTGCCTTGGTCAGTCGTCTAATCTCTTCTTGACGAAGAGCCGCCCACAGTTCCTCCCAATCCAGAAGACTCGTCTTTCCCAGTATGCTCTGGACAAATACCTCCCAATCCTCTAAGACTGCGTTCAGTGCGGTCCTCATCATCAATTTCTCATCCAGCGTGGCCCCTATGGAAGTTAGCTGGTCACGGATCTCCTTTAACCGACCGAGGGAGACATCTATCTGCTCCCACTTCTACATCTGGTATGCCCTTAGCTGATTCTTCAGGAGCATCTTCCTCTGCACGGAAGTATGTTGGTACAATGTCTTCAAAGTGTCCCACATCTCCTTTGTTGTTTCCTTCTCGGCAATATGTGGTACCACATGATCCTTGACGCCATCAAGGATGATGCACTTTGCCTTAGCCATTACCTCCTCGTACCTATCATTTACTACAAGTTCAACTGGGATAGCCATCATTCTGAAGGCGAAGCCCTTGATGCGATGTCTATGTAGAATGGACAAGATCATGGCCTTCCAGACTACAAAGTTGGACGCTCCATCTAGCCTATCCTGATCTCTCAGCCCATTCACAGCTATTTCTCTGCTCTTCTATGTCGACTCCTTTGAGTCTCTCTACTTCCCTCCCGGAAGTCCTCCGTTCGACTCCTGTTGAGTCTCTCTACTTCCCGTCTGGAATTTCTCTTCTGGACTCCCTCTAAGTCCCGATTTCCCTCCTGGAAATCCTTCCGCCAACGTCAAGTTGCCCCTCTCCTATCGTTTGTGCAACTACAACACTGATCAAGATTCCTTGGCTAGAAATCTGCCTCGGCTGCAACTCCCTCCACCTTGGTCTTGCCCTATTAGGTATTGTTCTGACCACAATACCCCACCAGCTTCGCTCCGCAAACTACCCACAGACTCCTATGCCCCAACAACTGAAGGATTGAGCCTCTCGGCTTTGCGCAATCCCGACACTGGCAAAACAACTCCCTCAGCCCTCCTGGCCTCTGCGTGAGCTTGTTTCTACCCTCCTCAACCTCTGCGTTGCCTCTCTCTGGCCCAAACCGATGACGAGAGGCTCCTTCCTCTGTCGCTTTCTGCAAGGATCAGCTCTGTAACTCGAGACAGCTAAATCTGTTGCAAATGCTCTGCTAAGTCGATGCCTTTAGTTTTCCTGTGGTCTGCAACCACACTCTGATACCATGTTGAATTTTCTAAATCTATCCGTTAGAAAATTAATTTGTATTCTGCTAGTTTATTTCTTCTAATTGTTTAAATTCGAACAAGTTAAATAATACATTTAAATATCGAAATAAACACAATACAGTCACAGCATCTATAAATCATCAACTGAAAGAAAACAAGCACACAAGTGACACCGTTTTTTTGGACAAATGTCCCCGGAAAAACCCAAAGCGGAAAAACCGGTGCAACTATTTAGAGAGTTATATTATTATGCAGTCTACTGAGTACATCTGGGTGCCTAACCGGCCCACCCGACAGAGAAAAAATACACGGCAGCAATACCTCTATATCCGGAAACAGGTATTCAGAAACCCTGTCCTAGGAAACCCTCTTCGGCACCACTGAAGCTCAACGCTGGCCCTTCTGGCCACTGCGTCAGCGCCAGGACCCTTTGCATCAGCCCTCTGAGCCACTATGCAACCTCTAGGAGCCTTTGCGTCACTCCCTCTACCCTCTGCCTAGATGACACAGTCTCTTTGGGCGCTATGCTGCCTCTGCTGGGCTTTGCGTATCCTAGACTGGTTGTTGCTCCCACTTTCTCTGCTTCTATGCTGGTCTCCCAGTATTGTCCCTGCCTCTCTACCTCATACTCACTGCCCCTCACTGCTGATCACTAATTCAACTTTGCTTAGCAACCCCGCTCTAGCAAAATGAATAACTGATCACTCTAGTGTGTTCTCCAACTAACCCTCAAGCCTCCTCTTATACTTTTCTCGTTGATTCTTCAACGGCCGAGATTAAATCTCTAACCAACGGCTTAGACTAGATTTGGCTTGATCCATGACTTTTGGAACATTCTATCCCAATTTTATATTAATACCCATTAATATTTTATTTTTCCTAAGTTTAGACTTAGGAACTCCATTAAAAATATTAATTATTTTAATATCTCCCAAACAGGTTAGAATCTGCCCAAACCCTTTCTGGGTCTTGGAGATCTCACGTGCTTTAGTCTCTCCAATTTTCATGGCTAGAGCACATCTGATGCTACCCCAAATCAACACTCCCTCTTAGCAATAATTATGCTCTAGTAATACTCCACACTGAGTATCACCCTAATTATCCAACACCGGTCCCTGTGCCAATGCCAAACCTCCCCGCCCAACATCCTCCGCACTGCTGCATCTTGTACTGTTGCCCATTTCCCTGCCACTGCCACTGCTGCATCCGTACGGAAGCTCCCTCTCTACATTCGTGCTGCTGCTAGTCCATACTCCTAGCGCTGCATCTCCCTCTCATCATGCTACATAGTGCTACTGCACTGCAACTCAGTTACTGAGAAGCAAGTAACTGATCCACCCAACTTCTGACATCCCTGTCAAGCTAGAAACACTCCTAATGCTGAAGCTCCCTCTACCGCTAACAAGTGCTCGCACTGTTGCACACCTCTCTGTGCCATCCTGAACTGGTGCAACACTCTCGTGCCTCTCGCACTGTTGCAGCCTACTAGCCTCACGTCGCCTAGGGACTCCTGCATTGTAGCACTTTCTGCCGCTTTATCCGCATCTGTCTCTACCCACATCCCCCAGTCCTACTACTCCTCTTCGGGGCTCCCGTAGCAAGGTATAATCCAAGAGGTTGGGTACCTCAAGGATCCCACCCCTCATCAACTGTAGTCCTCCTGACTACAGCTCGATGTCTCCCCACTTCTTCTCGAGTGGCACATGAGCACTCACAGCACAATCGTCATCCTCCTCGAATTCTTTCTCCACCCTTGCTGGTGCTGCCTTGGACTCAGAATCCTCTCCCTTGTTCTTCTTCCTCGGACACTAGTTCACAAAATGACCCAATTCCCCACAATGGAAGCACTTGACCTTGGAGAGGTCCTTTTTCTTCTCCTGCTTTCCCGCAGATGCTAGAACCGCATCGTCATCCTCCTCGAATTCTTTCTCCACCCTTGCTGGTGCTGCCTTGGACTCAGAATCCTCTCCCTTGTTCTTCTTCCTCGGACACTAGTTCACAAAATGACCCAATTCCCCACAATGGAAGCACTTGACCTTGGAGAGGTCCTTTTTCTTCTCCTGCTTTCCCGCAGATGCTAGAACCGCATCCTCTTCTTCCTCCTCCTTGATCTTGACGCCTTTGTTGCTACTAACCGCCTTAGTCAGCCGTCTGATCTCTTCTTGACGAAGAGCCGCCCACAGTTCCTCTCAATCTGGAAGACTCATCCTGCCCAGTATGCTCTGGACAAATACCTCCCAATCCTCTAAGTTTGTGTTTACTGCGGTCCTCACCATCAATTCCTCATCCAGCGTGGCTCCTCATCTGGCGTGGCCCCTATGGAAGTTAGCTGGTCACGGATCTCCTTCAACCGACCGAGGAAGACATCTATCTCCTCTCCCTTCCGCATCTGGTATGCCCTTAGTTGATTCTCTAGGAGCATCTTCCTCTGCACGGAAGTATGCTGGTACAATGTCTTCAAAGTGTCCTACATCTCCTTTGTCGTTTCCTTCTCGGCAATATGTGGTACCACATGATCCTTGACGCCATCAAGGATGATGCACTTTGCCTTAGCCAATGCCTCCTCGTACCCATCATTTGTTACAGGGACAACTGGGATAACTACCGTTCTCAAAGGCAAAGCCCTTGATCCGATGTCTGTCTAGAATGGACAAGATCCTGGCCTTCCAGACCACAAAGTTGGACGCTCCATCTAGCCTATCCTGATCTCTCAGCCCATTCACGGCCATCTTTCTGCTCTTCTATGTCGACTCCTCTGAGTCTCTCTACTTCCGTCCTGGAAGTCCTTTGTTCGATCCCTGCTAAGTCTCTCTACTTCCCTTTTGGAAGTTCTCTTCTGGACTCCCTTTGAGTCCCAATTTCCCTCCTGGAAATCCTTCTGCCAAGATCAAGTTGCCCCTCTCTGATCGTTTGTGCAACGGCAACATTGATCCGGATTCCTTGGCTAGAAATCTGCCTCGGCAGCAACTCCCTCCACCTTGGTCTTGCCCTATTAGATACTATTCTGACCACAGTACCCACCACAGCCTCCTATGCCCCAGCCACTGAAGGATTGAGCCTCTTGGCTCTGCGCAATCCCGGCACCGACAAAACAACTCCCTTAGCCAACTGCGTCATCCCTCCTAGCTTCTGCGTGATCCGGTTTCTACCCTCCTCAGCGTCTGCGCTGCCTCTCTCTGGCCCAAACTAATGACGTAGAGGCTCCTTCCTCTATCGCTTTCTGCAAGGATCAGCTCTGTCACTCAGGACAGTTGAATCTACTACAAATGCTCTGCTAAGTTGATGCCTTCAGTTTTCCTGTGATCTGCAACCACTCTCTGATACCATGTTGAATTTTCTAAGTCTATCCGTTAGAAAATTAACCTGTATTCTGCTGACTTATTTCTTCTACTTGTTTAAATTCGAACAAGTTATTTAATACATTTAAATATCGAAATAAACACAATACAGTCACAACATCTACAGATCATCAACTAAAAGAAAACAAGCACACAAGTGACACCATTATTTTTGGAAAAATCTCCTCAGAAAAACCCAATGCGGGAAAACCATTGCAACTATTCAGAGGATTATATTATTATGTAGTCCATCTGAGTACATCTAGGTGCCTAACCGGCTCACCCCACAGAGAAAAAATACACGACAGCAATACCTCTATATCCGAAAATAGGTATTCAGAAACCCTATCCCACGAAACCCTCTCTAACACAATTGAAGCTCAACGCTGGCCCCTCTAGCCATTGCGACAGCCTCCTGCTAACTTGCATCAGCCTCAGGACCCTCTGCATCAGCCCTCTGAGGCACTACGCAGCTTCTGGGAGCCTCTGCATCACTCCCTCTACCCTCTGCATGGATGACGTAGTCTCTCTAGGCTTTGCACTGCCTCTGCTGGGCTCTTTGTAGCCTGGACTTGTTGTTGCTCCCGCTCTCTCTACTTTTGTGCTGGTCTCCCAGTATTGTCCCTGCCTCTCTACCTCGTACTCACTTCCCCTCACTGCTGAACACTGATTCAACTTTGCTTCGCAACCCCGCTCTAGCAAAATGAATGACTAATCATTCTGGTGTGTTCTCTAACTGACCCTCAAGCCTCCTCTTATATTTTTCTCGTTGGTCCTTCAACGGCCGAGATTAAATCTCTAATCAATGACTAAGATTAGATTTGGCTTGATCCATGACTTTTGGAACATTCTAACCCAGTTTTATATCAATACCCATTAATATTTTATTTTTCCTAAGTTTAGACTTAGAAACTCCATTAAAAAATATTAATTATTTTAATATCTCCCAAACCACTTAGAATCTGCCCAAACCCTTTCTGGGTTTTGGAGATCTCATGTGCTTTAGCCTCTCCACCAATTTTCATGGCTAGAGCACATCTGACGCTACCCCAAATCAACACCCAAGTAAAATCGACTTTCTCATTGGTCAAAGTTTGGCAAGAGGAAATCGATTTAGAGGGAGGGTTGCAGGTGAGGAGGAGAGAGGGTAGCAGCATCAGTCGGGAGTGCAAGAGCAAAAGACGTAGAGCAGAGAAGGGACAGCGCTGAGGCTGTGACGCAAAGGGGCAACATAGAGGCTGACGATGGGACTGCGCAATCCTCACGCAGAAGGGGCAGCAGGTCCTCTCCTGGATCAAAATCTCGTCGTGAAGTGTGAGAGAATTGTCAGTAAATTTCTCACAGCGATTCCTCTTCTATTTTGTTGGTTGTATCTTGTACATGAGACTTTTGTTGAAGATTAATAAAGAAATCCTCATCTGCTGCACCGGTTTTCCTGCATTGGGTTTTTCCGAGGATAGTTGTCCAAAAATAATCGTGTCATTGTGATTATACTTGTGCTAGTATTTTTCCTTGCATTTACTTTCCATAGTATTTTAATTGTGAAGGCTATAGTAGAATTTATTTCAATATTTGCCGTAGAAACACTGTGAATAACTTATTTCAGAATTAATAAGTAGAAGAAATAAGAACAGTCACTGTAGTTGGATTTCTATCTAGAAATTTTCACATGGTATCAGAGCACAGATTGTAAGCAGAAGAACTCAGAAGCAGAGAGGAAAAGGATTTCGAAATTACTGCAGAGGCAGCGTTGTTCAAAGGCCAAGGAGGACGAAGTTTTGAGGAGAAGTCAATTTCTCTGAGTGAGTCGACAAAGAAATTCAAACTCCAGATCAAAGCTTACCAAAGGCAGAACGGAGCAGCATATTTTTTTCTTGCAGAGCAAATCTTCAGCTGGGACGCAGATATTTTGCAACAGTTGTTGGGGCAGAAAAGCGTCAAAAATCGATAGGAAAATAGCACAAAGAAGGATGGAAAATCAAGATGTCTCTAGATTATCTTCTAGATTAGAAGAAGAATTCACATGCTTGGCAAGTTCAGCATCAGCAAACGTTTGGTACATTGGTAGTGGGGCTTTAGCCCATGAGACTAGAGTACGAGAATATTTCTCAAGCTATCAAGAAGACCAAATGGACTTCCAAATTACTATGGGAAATAGAATGAAGTGTACTCTAGTAGGGAGAGGCACCATAGAATTTCAGACGGAAGCAGGAACCAGCATCCGAGCCACTAATGTTTTGCATGTGCCCAGGTTAGGAATGAATCTGATTTCAGTGTCCCAGTTACAGGACAAGGGATACGATGTATACTTCATTGGAAAGAAAGCCTATGTCAAACATCCAAGCTAGAAGAAGAGACAAATTGGAGCTCGAAGCAACACACTGTATAAGTTGCAGCTCGAGTCTCCAATGGCACTAATAGGCAGCAATCTTAATGGTGAAAAGGAACTAAATGAGCTATGGCACAAGCGAATGGGACACTTACACCATGGAGCATTGAGGATGCTCAGAGAGACAGTTACAGGAGTTCCAGTTCTTAGTACTGAGCATGATGATATATGCAGAGGATGCATACTAGGGAAATACGCTAAAGCATCCTTTTCCAAGAGTAAAAACAGAGCAGAGGGTATATTGGGATTGATACACTCAAATATTTGTGGTCCAATGTCCACAAAAGCTCTTAGTGCTGGTGAATACTTCGTCACCTTTATTGATGATCACTCTAGAAAAACCTGGATCTATTTCTTAAAGACGAAGGATGAGGTCTTTGATCGGTTCAGGGAGTTTAAGGCTCTCGTTGAGAACATGATAGGGAAAACGATAAAGGTATTGTGTTCAAATAATGGTGGAGAATATACAGACAAAGACTTCACAGATTTCTGCGCAAAAGAAGGCATCAAAAGAGAATGGACAGCTCCATATAATCTAGAGAAAAATGGAGTAGCAGAGCATAAGAATAGAACTATTGTTGGGGTATGTTATATGATCAGGATTTCCCTAGATTCTTATGGGCAAAAGCTTGCAACACAACGGTGTATATCTAGAATAGAACTCCTCACAGAGCTTTGGGGAAGAAAACGCCCGAAGGTGTCTTCACAGGGAAGAAGTCGGAAGTCAATCATCTCAAAATATTCGGAAGTGTGGCATATTGTCACATTCCAGACAAGAAGCGTAATAAACTGGATCAGACTGCAGAAAAGGGGTACCTCGTAGGATATAGCGAGACCTCGAAGGCATACAGAATCTACATTCCTAGCAACAGGAAGATTGTAGTAAGACGGGATGCGAAGTTCATGGAGGATAGAGCTTTCAGGAAATCCCGAGAGATGCCAACAGAAGATCAGTCAATAGATATTCCTTTAGTCTAGTAGCAGCAGGGGCAGCAAGGATGACAAACCCCTGGAACTAGCACAGTGACCAGTCACAGTACCAGTATTTCTTCAAAAGAAGGAAATCCAAGTAGTTCCTAGTAGGTGGAACAATAGGAACAAGAGGGGGATTTGATCGAGCCTCCCACCACCAGTGGTAGAACCAGTAGAGAAGTACGACAGATATTGAGGGACGCAGAGGAGTTTGTTGGAGCTCCTAGAACCGAGAAGAGGCAGCATAGACAGCTTGACAGGTACCAAGCCTTGGTAGCACAGGTTGAAGAACCCTCTAGCTTTCAGGAAGGCATACAACACCAAGTATGGATGGATGCCATGGTAGAAGAGTATAGTTCTATCATGACAAATGATGTCTAGGAAGTGGTACCTAGGCCAGAGGATAGATCAGTTGTAGGATCAAGATGGATCTACAAGATCAAGTATGTTGTGGATGGCAGTATAGAGAAGTACAAGGCTAGGTTCATAGCAAAGGGGTACGCACAAAAAGAAGGAATAGACTAAGAAGAGACCTTTGCACCAGTAGCCAGATATACCTCTATCAGATCTGTTATATCCCTAGCAACTCAAATGAGATGGAAGATTCACCAGATGGATGTCAAGACAGCATTCTTGAACAGGGTGATAGAAGAAGAGGTGTATATAGAACAGCCCGAAGGCTTCGAAACTCATGAGAAGAGAACTCGTGTATGTAGGCTAAAGAAAGCCCTGAATGGGCTCAAGCAGGCACCAAGAGCATGGTATGGTCGGATTGATAGTTACTTGCAGCAGTTGGGATTCGTCAAGAGTGATGTCGATCCCAACTTCTACTATCTAATGGTGGATAATGAGCCACTTATTCTGGTATTATGTGTGGATGACTTGTTTCTAACATGATCATCTAAGCTTGTAAAGGACTACAACAAGAATTTTGAAGCAGAATTCGACATGAAGGATATGGGGTTGATGCATTACTTTCTAGGGTTGGAAGTGTCACAGAAGGATGGGGAGATCTTCCTTGGGCAAGGAAGATATGTTGAAGAGATTCAAAACGCAAGATTGTCAACCCATGGTTACGCCCATGATCATCAACTAGAAGAAAATAGATGCATCAGGAGACAAGGAGGTGGACCCCACCTTGTACAGACAACTCATTGGGTTGCTCGTGTGTCTGGTCAACACTAAGCTCAACAGAAGCAAAATATATGGTGGCCAGCACAGCTACGTGCGAAGCTATATGGCTTAGAAAACTGCTTGTGAGTTTGTTCAGGAAAAGGATGGAGGCCACCAGTATTTTCTGCGATAATCAGAGTTGTATTAAACTCTCTGAGAATCAAGTATTTCATGATCAGTCGAAACACATTGATATCAGATGACACTTTATCAAAGACTATGTTCAGCGTAGGGCAGTACAATTGCAGTATGTCTCCACAGGAATCAAGTAGCAAAAGTACTCAAAAAAGCTCTAGGAAGAGCTAAGTTCATCCAGTTCGGGGAGCATATTGATATGGTAGAGAATTTGTTTCAGTAGCAGAACAGATGGTTTCTCAGTTGCAGTACAGATGCAATGTTGGCAATGCCAAGGTCAGTAGTAGTACGGATGTAGCATTTGCGCAGTAGTTGGTGGGTAGTGATGTTAGACATCAGCAGCCCAGAGGGAGATGTTACAGAACAGGGTGATGCTTCAGCAGGGTGCATTGCTAAAGCACATTTCTCGTTAAGAGGGAGTGTTTCTGATAGCATTAGATGTGCTCTAATTCTCAAAATTTGCACGGAGGCTTGGACACATGTATTCCACAATACCCAAAAATTGTTTTGGGAAATTCCACCCGGAGACAATTTTATTAAAATAATTAATTATTTTTAATGGGACCCTAAGTCTAAACTTAGCAAATTAAAATAATTAAAAGGTATTAATCTAATTGTGGGTGAAACTTCTAGAAGAAGACGAAGATCGAGTCCAAATGATCTGAGCCATTGATTAGAATCTAGTCTAGGTCGTTGGTTCTCAACTGGAGGATTATAACGAGGACTTCGATGGGCATTTGGAAAACACACCAGGCAAATACTCAGTTACTCGAGTAAAATCAATTTTCTCACTAGTCGAAGTTCGGCAAGAGAAAATCGATTCAGAGAGAGAGTTGCAGGTGAGGAGGAGAGAGAGGGTAGCAGCATCAGTCGGGAGTGCAAGAGTAGAAGATGCAGAGCAGGGAAGGGACAGTGCAGAGGCTATGACGTAGAGGGACAACACAAAGGCTGCGTTAGGACTGCGTAGTCCTCACACAGAAGCTGACGCAATGAGACGCAGAGGGGGTCCTCTCCTGGACCAGATTCTCGTTGAGAAGTGTGAGAAAACTGTTAGTAAATTTCTCACAGAGATTCCTCTTATATTTTGTTGGTTGTATCTTGTACATGAGATTTTCACTGAAGATTAATAAAGAAACCTTCATCTGCTGCACCGGTTTTTCCCGCATTGGGTTTTCCCTTGCATTTACTTTTCACAATATCTTAATTGTGAAGGTTGCAGTAGGATTTATTTTGATATTTGCCATAGAAACACTATGAATAACTTATTTCTAAATTAATAAGTAGAAGAAATAATATCAGTCACTGAAGTTGGATTTCTATCTAGTAATTTTCACAAATTGTAAAAATTTCTGTTTTTCCACCCCGGTTTTCAGTTTCTCCTTATTTCTCCCATGTAGTTAAATGCCCTTTCCCATAACCATACATTCAACAAGCTGAAACAAATAAAACAAAAAAAAAAATTGCTGAAAACACAAATTCTGGAAATTTTACAGAATGCTGGAAATTGCAGAAATAAAAATCAGCAGTAATAAACAGCCATTAAAACACATTAAAACACTGATATTTTTGGTCAACGTGACCCTGGAAAAACCCCCTACAACTCTTGGGGAAAACCAGTTTGAGAGCTCTTCTTTATTTCTGAAAAAACCTTTTTACAGCAAGAAAATTTCAGCAAAAATTACAGCAAAATAATTTTTCCAGCAAGCAAACTTATCTGTTTTCAGCCCAACAGACCACCTGGAAATTTTGCTGTACGCGCGGTACGCACTGTACGGACGTACGAACGACTGTACGAACTGTACGGACAGACCTCGACTTTTGTGCCGAAAACCAATTCCTCGATATTTGTGCCCAAAAATAAGTTTTTCTGTGTTTTCAGCAAAAAAATTAGCTTTTTCTGCTTGTTCTTGCTGCTGTTCTGCTTGTCTTTCTGCTGTTCTGATTTTGCTGAAGAGCTGCCGGTATGTGTGCCAAACTGCTGCCTCTTTCTCCTTCTTGTCCAGAAATCTCCCTTGCTCTCTTGCTCTCCTTCTCCCAATCTGCTCATGAAAGAATGAATGATCTTTTCCTCCTTTTCCTCCTTCAACCCAACCCTAAATGACTTTTGGGTGATCCCTAAATCCAATGGCTGAGATAGATTTAGATCAATGGCTGAGATTAAATGCACATTTAAATCTCACTTTCTATTTTTTAATTCACCCCTTTAATAAAGACCCACTTAGTCATTTATTTCCAAAGTCACTTTTCCTTTCTAATTTTTCATTGACTTTATAAAAGTCACTTTAAAATTAGACTTAGTAACTTTATCACTTAAAGTCACTTTTAAATTAGATTTTAACTTTATAAAAATTATTAAGTCACTTTAGGAGAAAAATTAAAATCTTTTGGACACTTTTCCCTAGGCCAAAGATCAAAGCCTAAGGGAACCACCTGTCCTCCGGTACCAAATTTCAACACACTCAACTACTACCAATATGTTGCTCGAAAATCGAACTTCTGAGACTCGAAGTTCCTTTGAGAGAAATTTTCCCTCTGTGTCTGCTTTTCTCTTCCACCCGACGCTGATTTTGCTGCTGCAAAACCCTCTACAACCAACCAAGGAATTTGTTTAGTGAAAATCTGAGTTGTTGTTTCCTTTGACTGCTAGAATCACTATCTCGGGTAACTCGACTTTTCTGCCAACCTGCAACTGAAAATCGAATTTTTTCCCAAGCAATTTGGTTTGCATGTCAATGAATTGTGCACCCTCCAGGAATTTCGGCCTGCTGCTCCCTCTGAGTAGCAAAATTCTCTCTTCTGCTTTGGAGCTTCTCGACTAATCACTCACACTCTGATACCAAGTGAAAATTCCATCTATCACAACAATTGAAGATTATTTTCACAAATAAATACTGCGGAAAAAAATAACGTTGGAAATTGAGAAAATCTAGCACATGCACATAAAAATATGACACCGTTATTTCTGGACAAATGTCCTTGGAAAAAAAACCAACTTGGGAAAACCAGTGCAATAGTCGAGGGTTTTATTATTATGCAGCAATGAAATTCTGAGTACAATTTATGGATGCCCAATCGACAATCCAATAGCAAGAAAATCTGGCCAAAATTATCCAAGGGAATTACCCTTCTTGCATAAGCAACGCCGGCACAACTTCCCTTCAGAAAACTCGTCCTTCTGGACCCTCTGCGTCAGCGTTTGCGTAGTGCTTGCGCAAACCCTTAGATGTCTAAGCCTGGAACTGCCTCTGATGAAGTCGTTCTGCATTTCTCTGCTGTGGAAATTGATTCTCTGACCCTCTGGAAGCTGAATTGATTTTTCCTCCAGCAAAATCTAATTGCTCTTCTGAAGCAAACTGCGTAGTTCTTTGCACTGCCTTACCGGGAATAACTCGACCTCTTGCTATTTCCTTTCTGGATCTGGGAAAATTTCTTTGGATCACTGTCCTTGCCCCAACAACTCACTGCTGGTACTCTGGAAAATCGAATTCTCGAAGTGTTTGTGGTGTGTTCTCCAAGTGCCCATCGACTTCTTATTATAATCCTTTGTTGGAGCACCAACGACTAAGATTAAAACTTAATCAAGGGGTAGGATTGTCTTCAAATTGATCCATGTGAGTTTCTACACTATTCTGATTAATTAACCAGTTTTCCTAATTTTAGACTTGGGAAACATTAAAAAATAGCTTAATAATCTAATTAAGTCATCTCTAGGTGGAATTTCAATAAACGATTTCGGGGTTTTGGAAATGTCATGCATTCTAGCCTATCCACCAAATTTCGTGGCTAGAAGACATTTGATGCTACAATAACTAACACTCCCTCTTAGCGAGGGCTATGTTCTAGTCTTGCACACCCTGCCACAACACTCTGTCTTTGTATCATCTCCTATCACGTTGCTGATGTCTGGCCACTGCTGCCCACCAACCACTACGCAACTTTGATGCTGCATCTGTGTTGTTGTTGACACTGCCATACTATTGCCAACACTGCAACTCCCTCTCATCTGTTGTTGCTGCAACTATAACTATTGCAACTGAGAAGCGTTCAAAATACTGAATCAACTATGCTCAGTATGATGCCTATGTCTCCTGAGTCTTTGATTGCTACTAGCTATTGCATTGTCATTGAAGAATCTGAATTGCTGCCAACTGTACACCAGCCACTTGCACTATTGTCAACATTGCTTTGCGTTCCTCAACATCTGACTGCTACTAGTCTGCAATTGTCACTCTAGTACTAACTGCATCAACTACCATTGATCCATCCTACTACTGATTTACTGTGGGCCCCCATATCCAGGTATCGATCTATGAGGTGGACTCTCGAGGACCCTGCCCAATCTATTTAGCTCTCTATAGCTACAACACCAAATCATCCCACCTCACTCCTAGAGGTATATCTACGAACAAAGAAAACTCTTCCTCTACCCTATAAGAAAGCTTGTCTATTTCTGCAGATGCTGCCTATTGGTCCTGCTTTTCCTGCTTATCCTTCTTCCTCTAAGGACATAAGTATTGTGGTGATCAAGCTCACAACATCTGAAGCACTTGACCTTTGACAGGTCCTTTTTCTTCTTCTTTTGCTCCCTCTGCCCCTGACTAGGACCCTTCGATGCTAGGGCCACATTCTACTCCTCCTTCACACCCTTCGATATGCTGCTACTGCTGCCATTGATGGGGCTCTTAAGCAAAGCTTGCCTCATTTCCTCCTGCTGCAAATTGGCCCACATCCTATCCCATCTGGTAGCATGTCTCTGCCCAATATACTTTGGATGAAGACTTGCCAATCCTCCAAGACACTGTTTAGTGCCAACCATACTAGCTCTGATGGTTGAGGCGTTGCCCCAACAGCTGCAAGCTAATATAGGACCTCCTGAATCCTGGTGAGGAATTGATCTATGCCTTCTCCCTTTTGCATCCTGATGCATCTGAGCTTTTCTTCTAGGAATATCTTCCATTGCTCGGAAGAACTTTGATATAACGTGGAGAGAGCTACCCACATTTCTTTGATTGTACCTTTGTTTGATACATGTGAGACTATATGATCTTGGACTCCATCCAAGATCACCCGCTTGACCCTCGCCATCTCCTTCATGTATTCTTTGAATTGATCCGCATCCTAGGGAATTACCACCACATTATCTATGTGGGCTTTCAAGCCATATTCATCTAGAAGGAAAGACATCCTAGCCTTCTAGATGACATAGTTGGAAGATCTATCCAGCCTATCTTGATCTCTAAGTCTTGTTGTGGCCATCTGTGAGTTTGTCGAAAACTACCTCTTTCCTTACAGTTGGTTGTTGGTTCTGCTATACGCATTCCCTTCTGGAGTGAGACAATCTGCACTCAGCTACTGTTAATCTACAACTGGAAAATTGAACTTCTGAGACTCAAAGTTCCCTGAAAGAAATTTTTCCTCTGTGTGTGTTTTTCTCTTCCACCCGACGTTGATTTTGTTGCTACAAAACCCTCTGCGTCCAACCAAGGAATATGCTTAGCGAAATCTGAGTTGTTGCTGCTTCCTCTAATTGATGGAATCACTATCCCAGGCAACTCAACTTTTCTGCCAACCTACAACTGAAAATCAAATTTCTGCCCCAGCAATTCGGCCTGCCTGTCAATGAATTGTGCAATGTCTAGGAATTTCGCTTTGCTGCTCCCTCTAAGCAATGAAATTCTCTCTTCCACTTCTGAGCTTACCGTCTGATCACTCACGCTTTGATACCATGTGAAAATTTCATCTATCACAACAACTGGAGATTATTTTACTAATTGTTAATTTATTTGCAGTTTTCTATGGCAAATACCAAATAATCCACAATGTGATTTTCACAAATAAATACTGTAGAAGAAAAATAGTGTTGGAAACTGAGAAAATCTAGAACACACATAAAAATATGAAATTGTTATTTTTGGACAATTGTCCCCAGAAAAAACCAACTTGGGAAAATCAGTGCAACAATTGAGGGTTTTATTATTATACAACAGTGAAATTCTAAGTACAATCTATGGATGTCCAATTGACAAGCCAAACTATTTTACCTTAAGAAACCAGTTTCCTGGCTGTGGAGAAACTGTGCTTAAGACATTAATGATTATTGTTTGTTGTCACTTATTTGTCACTTTATTGTTTGTTGTATTCTTAAATGAAGGACTTGGAAAACTTGGTCTTTAATCCTTAATACATATGTGACCGGAAAATCTCAGAATGCCATTTGTTGCTAGATATAAATGATGAGTGAAGAAAGCTTGAAGGAGAAGTTTAAGATAATACGCTGCTTAACACAGAGCCTACTATCCGTCACTTAGAAGAATTATGCAAATGAGAACTGAATTATAGACAATATGTTGCTTGACACAGAAACTATTTTCTGGGACCCTTGGAGAAGTTAAAGATAATATGTTGCCTTACACAGAAACTATTATTTATAACTTAGAAAGGAAAATGAAAACTTCAAGTATAGGAGCGCTCTTTTAAGGGAGTTAAACTTTATCTACATAAGCAAATAAAGACCTATAGCTTCATTAGTATACTTGAAAGAAGAAAGCATAAGATGACACATGATACAGAAGCTACAAAATTATACCCAACAATTCATGGAAACCTCTTATTCTTTCATTAATCAATGGCTATATTAGGAATACAATGGCTTAGTCTCTAGGTTCTCCAAAATTCGAACCCCTTCTCTGTAAATTTTCCTCTTCTAAGTTATAAATAGTTGCTGATCTTTGAAACTGTGAAACTACTAAACTGCTTCCCTAACTATCTGAAGTAAAAACTAATACGAAAAATTACACAGAGGGTAAAAGACACCTCCAAGAACATCAAATAACAATAAATAACTGAACTAGAAGATGAGGATCACTGCTAGCTTGCTTTGTTAGTTGGCCACTAAGTTCTTCTGTATATGCTTTAATAATTCTTAATCCGCTTTAATCATAATTAATTGCGTTAGACTTGTGTAAACCTGGGCTTACACATGTATCAGGTGCATTTCAGTTGGCCAAAACACCAAGAAACTCGACCAACTGCCTTTTCTTCAAATTCGGCTTTAACATTGATTTTTTCCTTTACACGACAAAATTAACGCAAAGCACGCAAAAGCGGAACTGAAAAAGAATTAACCCAGTTTAATAACTCCATTGGATCTACTCGTTTAGTGTTGCATTAACTTCCCATTGCAAATCGCAATCGGCCCATTTCAAATACTGTATCAACCCAATCATTAACAATCTGAGACATGACAGACCCGTCGGAGTTATTAAACGTAATACATAACAATATCGGGTCCGGAATCCCATCGCATATTGCAATTGGCGAATTAACTAGTCAGATATATATAATACATTATGCGATATGATGGACCTGCTGAAATTATAAAACACGATATATATATTTTCGGGTCCGGCCATTGCATATCGCAATCGGCGGAACCCAACGCATATGCATAAA